>JABEVN020001324.1:0-25456 GCA_013146195.2 Codonopsis lanceolata
AACTTTTTGAAAAAATAAATAAAAGGAAAAATACAAATGAAATAAGAATACGCCCTTAAAGGTATTACCTTTTAGAGCGGTGGTGTGCTCGCCTCTCCCGGGAGAGGAGTCTTTTTTGTTTTGAATTAACTGGATCAAATTGAACCGGATTTGAACCGGATTGATGCTTGATTTGATTGATGTTTTGAGGTTTGGGCTTGTCAACTCGTGCGTGAGCTTTTAATGCCTTTATTTGGGTTGGTTTTGGCCTTTGAAATCGGGCAGCGTAACGGCAGGATGTGTGTTTATGTGTGTGTTTTTGTGTGTGCGTTTTTATATATTTGTGTGTGTGTGCGCGGGTGAGAGAGGGTATATATATGTGAGTGCGTGCGAGTGATTGTGTGAGTATTTGAGTGGAGGGGGTATATTTATGAGTGGGCCGGCTGGGAGGAGTTGAGAGAGGGAGGGGCGCTGGAGTGGTTTTTATGAGAGAGAGAGATATAGAGTTTAAGAAATTGAGAGAGAGAGATAGAGTTTAAGAAATTGAGAGAGATTGGTGAGAGAAATGGGGCTTGCTGAGGGGGAGAGATAGAGTGGAGTGCGCCGGTTTTGAGGGGGGAGAGAGATGTCGGGCCGGGGATTGTGAGAATTGAGGGAGTATGTTATATATATAATGGGTTTGTTTGATTAGTGGGTTAAGGAAAAGGGGAGGGGGGTGACCCATACGTCCTTTTCTTTTCTCCTTTTCTTTTTTTTTTAATTCTTTTCTTTTGCTTTTCTTATCCTTTTCGTTTCTTTCTTTTTTTCTTTCTTTTATTTTCTTTTGTTTTCTTGTTTTCTTTCTTTTTTTCTTTCTTTATTCATTTTCTTGATTTTTTTTTTTTTTGTACCTTTATTCCTAAAACATACAAAAAAATAATTAGTAGTCTATTTTGCAATATTTATTGGACAATATAAAATGTAACATTTGGGGTGTCTACAGTTACGCAATAACCGAGGCGATATCGGAGGAACTGACACAGGAATAACTGATACAGGAATGGATGAAAGGGTAACTGATACTGGAATGGTTGGAGTTGGTGTGACTGACACGGGAATAAGTGACACAGGGATTGATGTTGGTGGAACTGATACTGGAATATTTGGTGTAGAGAGAGGAACAGTGACTGGGAGAATTGAGGTGGAGGCTTCAACAGTGGGAGTGAATGAAGGTAGAGAGATGGGTTGTAGAGTGTTGGTGAAAGGTGGTGTTGGTTCAGCTGTGGTAGAGACTGGCAAAGATGTGGATGAGACAACAAATGGGACTGAAGATGGTATTATATGAGGGATGGTAGGGATGGATTCAGAGATTAAGGGGGCAGGATGACTAGAGAAAGCATTTGGGAAAGCAGTACTCATAGAAGCTCCTCCTGGCATGGAGGCCATCTGTCTGTGTAATTCTATATAGGCTTGATTGGCATAATTACATATCTTGGACATACTTGGCGCCCTTGGATTCTAGCTAACTTGGTCTGGCTCTACGTAGGTTGTTCCCAGGTTTATTTCATCATCTTCAGGCAAGTCCGCCTACAAGGAAGGGATCATTGTGGGGAAGAGCTGGCAGTTCATGCACCTTATTGTATATGGTCCAAGCTAAGAAAATGAGCTCATCTTGAACAAATCTATCATTTGAGAGATAGAATCTATTCCAGAGCAGTGGTAGAGGGTCAAAGTATTTGCCATAGTTGGCCACAAGGTCTTCTTGACTGAGGTTGGGGGTGACAGGATACAAGACATAAGGTCTTCTTAAGATTATGGTCAATGTACTTTATAGATTGATGGGGTTTCTTCTTTCTCCTCATGGAAAGAAAGGAGAAACTGAACAAAGTATGGTAGATGATCTATTGGGAATACCCAGTTAGGAGGAATGGGAACTGGATTTGCCTGGTAGTATGAGTGTCTAGGATGGAAAGTTGGATTCCTAATAGGTGGGAAGAACTTGATTGGTGCAATGTTGTGAGACTTAGGATTGGAGGGAGGAGATACTGGTACAAGATCAATGACATGGACAGAAGGAGTTGGGGAAAAAGGAACAAATGTACCGGATTTAATCAGATTCCTTCTTTGTCTCTTAGAGCTGTCACCGCTAATGTCGGCCTCCTCCTTCTAGTTTGCCTTCGATTTCACTTGCACATCACCGGCCGACCAACATCGCTTGAGCATCCTCACCGGCCGACCGCTTTCTCGACTCGACCTCTAACCGACCGACCCTTGACCGCTTGTTGGCCGACCACTGGCCGATTGATTTCAAGTTGTCGGCAACATCATCTGGCTGACTAGATGAAACAGCCGTAAGAGCTTGGGTCCTTGTCCTTCTTGGTCTTCTGCTTGCCTGGGCTGTGGAAATTTCTTGACCAAAACGACTTGAAACATTGGCCCTCCCGATGTCACCGCAACATATTTCTTGATTCTTTAACAGCCTTCCTGTGTCACCAATTTTGATGAGTTGATGCTGGAGAGCTGGGAGAGAACGAAGAAATTGATTGATGATCAGATGGTGGGTAAGTCTTGGGTTCCCAGTAGCCATATTTTCCTTGTACTTTTGCTATATTCACCTTAACACACTCTAACTAGAATCGCACTCCCGCTCATCTCACAATTTTTTCAACAATGGCTTCCATGAGAAATAGTGAGCTTCCGTGATCTTGTCATGCCCCCTGATTTGATAATGAGGCATTTATCCGCAATAGTAGCCGTGGCATAATGAAGTGGTGGCAAATCGGTGCTTGTGCCTATCAAATGCAAGTTCAACCGTACTTCACCCTCTCATAGTTATCCACCCCTCGTTGAGTTTCGCTCGAATGGTATAAGTAGTTGAACCATCGTCATAGAGATTTGGGAAGGCAGCTGTGATGGATTCTGAGTCAAAAACAATTGGGACTCCTCTGATAGTGCCGGTAAGAGAGAAAGGGTCGGCTGGGTTTTCCTCCATACCCATGAAGAACTCTTCAGTCAGCTGGCAACTGTAAGTGCGAATGTTGAAGGAGAGAAGAGGCATCAACCCAAATGCAGTAACAAGATGAATTAGTTCAAGCCCTAATGGTTCTTCATTCAGATAGACGACATCCGTAAGACATCCGATTGATGTGTTAGCAAGCCATTTTCCTCGCATTCACAAAATGATTAGAGAAGAGATATAGCAAAAAAAAAGAGAGATGAGAAAGAAGAAAGAGATTTTTTGTTACCAGAAGAGTTTTGAAGTTAGGGTTTGAAGAAGTGAGAGTTTTGAAGGATTCTTAGTGAGAGAGAGATAAGAGAGTGTGGTTCAAATAAAGAAGAGATAGGTACGGATGCTTATAAGAGTTAGTGGGTTTTAAAAGTAAAGATATGGAGTGTAGTGATAAAGTACACAGAATTTTGGTTTTTGTGATAAAAATAGTGATTTATGACAGAGAGTTATTATCACAATGATGAGCCGTTTTTTGTGAAAACACGTCATTTCAACCGCCATAGTTGGTGGGATAGTGGAAAGGTCATTTTGGCTTTTCAAAAAGCTTCAT
Organism: Codonopsis lanceolata; assembly: GCA_013146195.2. Classification (NCBI taxonomy): domain Eukaryota; kingdom Viridiplantae; phylum Streptophyta; class Magnoliopsida; order Asterales; family Campanulaceae; genus Codonopsis; species Codonopsis lanceolata. The sequence goes on from JABEVN020001324.1 coordinate 3,519, forward strand.
GCGAAGTTCCAAGGAGAATAAAAGGCGGAAATAAATAAAGAATTTTTAAATTTTTAGAGTAAATCTTAGCCGAGATACGATCGCCTTTGACTTAAGGCTCGAGGCTACCTCGACAGGACTATAAGTCAAGTTGTCGCCTAATCAATGAGAGTAAGGCTGACCAATTTTGTAATGTCACAATCATTTGATTATCGCCACGCTTTCAAATTTTGTCACCGATGAAGATATTTGTCAACTTTGACTGATCCACTGTAAAATTTCGAAGCTGAAGAACTTCATATGTCCGCTACCAGCTGACCAATTTTTACTATCTTCACAATGTCGCTTTCATAGAAGATTAAAAATTTGAAACGAAGAGTGTCAACAAGGGTGTCACCGATGTAATTTTTGTCAACTAGAGTATCAACTCGACAAGTCAAGAATGCTAATGCCCTGCAAAGATTAGAAAATACAAAGTATCTTTCTATGACATTATTAGCATTCCTAATTCACCTCTTAAGAATTCAAACCTATCGATTTTAAAGCTTTTGTAAAATGTCGCCTAATTGAAATTCAAGAGGAACATATTCTAGCCGAACATTACCTTTTTCAACATGATCTTTTAAGAAGTGATATCTAATGTCTATATGTTTGGTTTTAGAATGCATAACATGATTTTTAGAAACTGAAATAGCAGAAGTATTATCACAATAAATAGGACATGTTCCCATTGGCATTTCATAATCCAATAGTTGTTGTTTCATCCAAAGGATCTGAGAGCAACAGCTTCCAAAAACAATATATTCAGCTTCTGTAGTTGAGGTGGAAACTGAGGCTTGCTTTTTGCATGCCCAAGATATCGCCTGCTTCCAAGGAACCGACATGTTCCACCGGTGCTTTTTCTCTCACTCGCAGCGCAAGGTCAAGATCCGAATATCCAAACAAATTAAAAGAAGAGTCTCTCGGATACCAAATGCCAAATTTTTCGTTGTCAATCAAATATCTAATGATTCTTTTGCAAAGAATCATATGAGATTCCTTTGGATTATCTTGAAAACGAGCACATATACACACACAACAAACATGATGTCTGGTCTGCTAGCAGTCAAATAGAGAAGAGATCCAACTATACCTCTGTACTCACTTGTATTAACTGGTTTACCTTTTTCATCAGTGACCAAGTGACATTCAACTCCCATTGGAGTGTTTGCTGAATTTGCTTCTTGAAGATTGTATTTCTTGATCAGCTCTCTTGTGTATTTTGATTGATGGATAAAAATTCCTTCTTCAGTTTGCTTAATTTGCAAACCTAGAAAGTAAGTTAGTTCTCCCATCATGCTCATCTCAAATTTTCCTTTCATAAGATTTTCAAATCTTTTACACAAAACTTCATTAGTAGATCCAAAAATAATATCATCAACATAAATTTGAACTAGTAAGATATTACCTTTGTGCTTTAAAGAGAAAAGAGTAGTATCGATTTTACCTCTTTGAAACCCTTTTTCCATGAGGAATTTGGATAGAGTTTCATACCATGCTCTTGGAGCTTGCTTTAGACCATAAAGAGCTTTTCTCAACTTGTAAACATGGTCCTTCTTTTTGAGATCAAGAAAACCAGGAGGTTGCTCAACAAATACTTGTTCTTGTAGATCTCCATTTAGAAATGCACTTTTTACATCCATTTGATATACCTTGAAGTCCTTGAAGGTTGCATAAGCAAGAAATAGTCTGATGGCTTCCAATCTGGCCACAGGAGCAAATGTTTGATCATAGTCAATACCCTCCTCCCGCCTGCCTATAGCCTTGGGCTACTAATCTTGCTTTGTTTCTTGTAACATTTCCATCTTCATCCAACTTGTTTCTGAACACCCATTTAGTTCCAATGACTTGTTGATCTGAGGGTCTAGGCACAAGTTCCCAAACTTTACACCTTTCGAACTGATTTAGCTCTTCTTGCATGGCCTCAATCCATTGAGGATCTTCTAAAGCTTCATCAACCTTTTTGGGTTCAATGGAAGAGACAAAAGCATGTGAATCAAGAGTTTCATTTCTGGAGCTACTTCTAGTTCTTAAGCCAAAAATGGATCTCCAATGATGTTTGAAATCGGATGATGTCTAGCTTCCCTAATTTCTTTAGGAAGATCTCGCAAGAGGTTCAGCTTTGTAAAGGTGGAGAAGGAGGAATGTCACCGAATAGTTTCGAATGTGTGTCACCGACCGATCAACTGTGACAGGATTAGGATTGTCAGCTGGCTGAAAGTTGTCAGCCTGCTGAAGCTCATTCTGAATATCTAAGGTTACAGTAGGAGGAGTTGAAGATGAGGGATTATTTTGAGTTGAACCATCATTGTTTCCTGAAATCTCAAAATGGTTAGTAACATCAGGAGCCTTAGAAGACTCAAATAAATTGGATTCATCAAAAGTGATATGCATAGATTCAACAATTACTTGAGTTTTTCTATTATAAACTCTATAAGCTCTACTATGTTTAGCATAACCAACAAAAATACCTTCATCAGCTTTTTCATCAAATTTACCTCTGTAATCACCACCATTGTAGTGAATGAAGCATTTGCACCCAAAGATTTTAAAGAAAGCAATGTTAGGTGTTCTACCTCTCCATATTTCATAGGAGTCTTACCATGAAACTTGTTTATGAGAGATCTGCTTTTGAGTAAAACATGTTGTGTTGATGCCTTCGCCCAAAAATATTTTGGCAATTTTGCTTCGCTAACATTGTTTTACCTCGCTTCAATCGTTGTCATGTTCTTTCTTTCACCTATACCATTTTGTTGTGGTGTTCTAACTCGCTGAAAATTATGATCAATTCCATGATCATCACAGTATGTATCCATGCCAAGGTTCTTGAATTCTGTACCATTATCAGATCTAACACTTATAATCTCACATTCCTTTTGAGTTTGAAGATTTCTGAATAGGGAAGTGAGAATGCTGTAAGTTTCATCCTTGGATTGCATCATTTCAACCCATGTATACCTGGAGTAATCATCCACAACAACCAAGGTATACATGTTTCCTCCCAAACTTGCAGTTGTAATGGGACCAAATAAATCCATATGTAGAAGTTCAAGAATTCTTTTGGTTGAAAGACATGGTTTGGGTTTGAAAGAAGTTTTTGTTATTTTTCCTAAAATGCAAGCATCACATTTTTGTCGAAGGGAAAATTTATGGATGGCGCACCTTTCACCAAATCTCCTTTGAAAGTTTTGAAAGATATTTAAAGTTCAAATGTGAAAGTCTTCTGTGCCAAATCCATGAGGTTTTTGAAGTATTATTTGCTATCAAACAAATTTGAGTACTGTTATTTAAAGAGAGTAAATCAATAGCAAAAACATTTCTTTTTCTAGAACCAGTGAGTAAAATTTCATTTGTGATGCTATTTTTGATAAAACATTGTGTGGAAGAGAAAGAGCAACTCATACCTTTATCACAGAATTGTGAGATACTTAGAAGATTGTGTTTCAAACCTTGTACCAATGAGACATTTTCAATTATTACAGATCCTCTGATAATGGATCCATAACCTATAGTCTTTCCTTTTGAGTTGTCTCCAAAATGACGTAAGGTCCTTTCCGCAATAATGTTAGAAGGAGTTCACCGATCCACCATGTGTCCGAGCATCCATTGCCTAATATCCATATGTCAGTTGTCTGATCATCTGCCATTAAGCATACCTGAAATATGAATATTTAAATCATGGTACCCTTTATACTTTTGGGTCCAAAGGGTTAGTTTTCTTAGGTAACCAAACCCGCCTCGAAATTTGGCATCTTGATTCTCAAGAGGTTTAAATCTAAACAGCATTCATGAGATTGATGACCAAAAGTAGAACAAATATTACACTTGTGATAACCAGGTTTATCAGTCATTTGAGGTGAATTCTTTGATTCTTTTTGATTTAGCTTAGAAATCTTAGCAACAACAAAATTTATTGGCTTGAACTTGTCAGTTGTCTTTCTTCTGAATCCTCCTCTTTTGTCGGCCGACATTTGTCGCTTGACCGACATTTGTTAGTTGTTGTTTTAGCCGACATTTGTCGTAAGATTTAGTCATTGTTCCTTATCGAAGACATTTGTTCATATTTGAATGGCCTTTTGTTACAAAGATTATAAACTAGTCTTTCCTTTTAGCGTAATCTTAGTCCACCATTTGACTGCTCGATCTCACGCCTTCATCATCCAGAGTATCCAAGACCATGTTGGTCTTCATGACTTTTCTATTGATCGATGATGGTTTCTACATTTTTGACTTTGAGTAAGTATCAACAACATTGGTCTTCATGACTTCATGACTTTTCATTGATACTTTTAAGTTGCAGCAATTCTTTTTGCTGAACTTTGTAAAGCTCATTGATTTTTTGAAGCTCACAGTTTTCTTCAGAAATTCTTTTAAAATCACCAGATAAAGAAACATGAATTCTTTTAAGTGTTTCAAACTTGGAATACATCTCTTGTATTTGTTCCAGCAAATCATCAACACTTGAGTCAGTAACCTTCTCCTCCTGCCTTTTTGACATATTGCTTATTTTGATGTCAGCAATTCTTGAAGTATTTGACTTTATTTTTCTTTCTGGCTGACTTATGATTCCTTGTCCATAAAATCCATTTCCTATTTTCTTAACCACAAACTGATCAAGTTTGATGACCTTTGTCAGCTTGGGGTTTTTAATAGGTGAGCTTGGTAGCTCATTTTCAGACTCATTAGAATATTTTGGACTAGGAAACTCATTCTCTGAATCATATATGGCAAGCGATTCTCGCAACAAGACACAGATTTGCTTCTTGCTCAAAATCGCCAGATTCATCTTCTAACTGCCTCAATCCATGTTGCAAGATTTTGATCTTCAGTAACCAAACCCTTTTGTTTTTCAAAATTCCTAGGGGCTCTTTTGTAATACTCATTTTTTGTGAAAGGACAGTTTGAAGCAAAATGACCAGGTTTTCTACAATTGAAGCAAAACAGTTTTTCTTTCTCAACCTTGTCTTTATTTGTTTTGAAGTAAGGCTTTTGAAAGTTTGAAGTAGAAGGTCTTTGGAAGCTTCAGGAAGGTTTTTGAGGATTTGAAGAAGACTTTTGAAAGTTTGATGAAGATTTTTGAAAGTTCTTTTTAAAAGATTTATACTTTCTAAATTGTCTAGCAAAGCAAAATTCATCTTCATCAAAGTCATCATCCGACGAGATGTAGATGTTTTGGATGTCTCTTCTTCAGCTTGAAGAGATATACCTTTAAAAAATTTCTCAATTTCTTGAGTTTTGAGAACTTCCTTTTCATAGATTTTTAGACTCGCAACAAGACTACATATATGAGTTTTATTCAAGTCTCTTGCTTCCTTTATGGCAGTAACCTTAACATGCTATTTACTTCCCAAGCTACTAAGAAATCGCATATTCAAATCTTTCATGCTATAGACTTTACCACGAGAAGAACATCTATTACTTACCTCGAGAAATCTGTCGTAGGCATTCTTTAATGATTCTTTTGGGTCCTTCTTGAAGGCATCAAACTCTTGTATGCAGTCATAGAGTTTGTTGTCATTGGTGTTTTGGTCTCCTTCCACATATTCAACTAGAGCATCCCATATTTCTTTGGCAGTAGTACAGTCATATATTTGTTTGTAGTTTTCATCAGGAACTACACTTGACAGAATGTGTACAGCTCTAGCATCCAGTCCATCGGTAATTTTGTCTTCTTCAGTCCATTTTGATTGAGGCTTGATAACATATTCATCGTCCACAGGAGCAAGATGATTTATGGTGTCATCATCTGCAGTAGAAGATTTACCAACTTTAGTGTTAATTTTCATAGGTTGCATAGGACCACCTCTCACACATTCCATTAATCGTTTATCTATATTGTTCATATATCTTGTAATTCCTTCCTTCCAAATATCAAAGTGATCTTCATAAAAAATGGGTACTTGAGTAACATTGTTTGATTGAAAAGCTTTTAGAGTTGCCATGATCGAGCTTTCAAGTTGTTAGGCTTGGAAAAATAGTTTTTCCAAAAGCAGGCTCTGATACCAATTGTAAGTCCAGTTGGCAACAAACAAGGCTAGAGGGGGGGTGAATAGCCTTTTAAAACTTTGAGGGTTTATTTGTAAAACTTATAAAGTTGACAGCGGAAAATTTGTTTTTGTTAGTCAGCTGATATTGATCAGCTGACTGATACTTTTAAAATCCCTTATGCTAATGAAAGTTGGTCAGCTAGCTGTCACAACCGTTTTCAAAAGAGGTTGGCTTTTAAAGTAGATCACTGTATACAGAGAAAAAACTGAAAAACAATTTATCTTAACAACTAAGCAAACAATTTTTAGTAACTGGCTGACACGTAATCAGTTGAAAAACTTCTTAAGTGTTAGGTCAGTTTGCAAGAGTATAAGTAATGACTGACAAATCAATTGAAGTGGTTCACAGTTAAACTGCTACGTCCACTACCAAGTTGGTCAGACTTGGATTTTTGAAGTGCACTAATTTTATTAAAAATCTATTTGATCTTTAATGGATCAGTGTACAACAAAAGACCGGTGTTTATGGAGAATGATTGAAAAAACAATCAAACTCGTGAGACAAACTGACTGATTTCAAAATGATATTTAAAGGGATCACTCAGTGTTTGCCTAAATAATAACTAGAAAGAATTATACAAGAAAAATTATCTAACTATGGTTTTTAAGAAGACTAAGACATAGAGAATTTCTTGAAAGTATAAGGCTTCAGACTTCTATTTCTCCAAAAATGCTTCCAGTGGGTATTTATAGATGATCTTCAAGAATAACCCGTTAGAAACACATTTGGATTTGAAAATGTGTTTGGCAAATTAACATATCTTCACAAGATCACAAAAGATTCTGGGAAAGAAAATCTAACAGAATATCTACCAAAAACATAAAATGAGAAAGTGTCAGTACAAGTATTAGTTCAATCAAATAAGGAAAGTAAACTGACACTTAAAACATTATGGTCAAATGAACAAGTAACTGACAAATAATTACAAGCTAACTAAAATATTCTTAAACGTTTGACTGACAATCAAGTGAAATGATTTTAAGCAAATTTTCATTTTATCCAAGATTCAACACCAGCTCTCCTACATGACATCTACATGACTTGTTAAGAATTGTTTTCCCATTGTTCATTTGCGTAAGAATTTGCCAACTTAATGTCTATGTAGTCAAGAGTTAAGCTTCCTTGACTGACGTCTTCAATGCGTCATCAGCAAAAAGGTTTGTTGATGTCATGTATGATTAGTAATAATTTTTTTCCAAAAGACACGATGACTAATTTGACTTTTCTGTGGGACCACGGAGGTGGGACGAATGGATCTTGATTTTATCGTACTTAGAGCAAGGCCAATAGAGGTTTTAAAATAAATCTAAATCAAATCTTGTAATCTTATGGTGATTTTAAAAAAAATCTAAATTAAATCATCAATTGATTTTGAAAAAAAAGAATCACTAGAAGAACCTAATTGGCTCCAACTCCAATGAATGAGTCTCCTTCCCCCTTCCCCCTTTCCACATGTTAACATTGTATTGGTCATAATTTTATTTTTCCCCATTGTCTTTCTTGACAAATTTTTAGCCAAAAAATGTATTTTATTTTTATTTATTTTTACCTGAATTAAAGTACACATTTCAACCTATAAATGAAGACTTTGTTTGTTTCATTTGGATATCAGAAAAAATTTCTATGATTTTTTCAAATTTTTCTAGCCATTTTCTATAAAAATATTGAATCAATGGAGATAAAGATGGTAATATATGTAAATATATTGGATTTTATGCCACCATTGGGAAGGTTTTTGAGTTTTAAATCAAATGAATATCTAATAATTATTTTATTGGTTTTTAATGGATTTTGTTTGATTTTGTACATGCTCTTATATTGCGAAACTTAATTTTTTGAAATCTTCAATAGTCAATACTACTGTACATAGTTTACTTTTTCGTGTGTTATCAGGTAAATACGGACATGTACATAGACCATTTATGGATCGTATTATTTAATGAGATAACAGGTTTTAGATATTTTAATTACAGTTTCAACTCGTGGTTGGATGTATCTTGATTATGAGCTTTGAGAACTTTTGGCTAGAGAATTATTTGATATAACTAATTTTACACTCGTTTGTTAAATGTACATATGTAAATATTTTTTTAATTAAATTATTTTTAAATGAAACGAATACTATAAACAAAACTAAAAAATATAGAAAAAACGTGATGAAATGAACAATCTAATTAAAAAAAGTTGATTTTTAAATTAAAGACTTGTATATTTAAGAACTTTTTTTGTATTTTCAAGAATTAAGAAAATAAAGTTAAATTTTTTTGGTTATAAAAAATTCAGAGGTGATGAAATTGATAAATATTTCAGATATTTATTGTCTTTCTAGATACTTTATCAGTTATGTCAATATATTTTAATAAATCATGAGTAATTCTAATATACTTGATTTTTTTAGTACAATAACTTTTCGAAATATTTTTACAAATCTATAAATTTTTCATAGCCATGTTTACTTGAAAGTTGTGTAATCAATTAATGAGATTTGTGTTCTCAATGCATGCTACCTATTTTATAGTTAATACATATTAAAAATGACTATCTCTTTTTAGAAAGTATATTTTAATGGAATTTTACCTGATTTAGACTACCTAATTTATATATATATATATATATATATATATATATATATATATATATATATATATATATATATATATAGACTTCTTTTATGATAGTAACATAATAGTAGCACTAATAAGTTCATGGATATTGTGAAAGTACTTTTTTTTTCTTACTTTTATCACCTACAAATTCAAGGAAATTTTTTAAATAAAGTGGTTTTACATATATATTTTTTAAGATAGATCTTCTTATTTGATCTATTGTGTGTTGGTGGATTGAGATGTGAGAAAAATGAGCTCCTTCTTACAAATTAAGATCCGTAAAATCATCTTACATAAGAGCTACTCCAAATTCAATGCTGATCATGGGTGATGTTACAACTTACAATAAGCATCTCTTATTTTATTTTGTGTCATTCCATACTAGATGTTCTCTTTCCTTATTTATGTAGATTCTTCAAGTAATTTGTTTATAATATTCGTATCAATTATGAGATGAAAAAACTAAGAGATATCGATCAATTGATTTGAATTCACCAAAAATACATTAAGGGTATTCAATAAAATTTGCGTGTAGTCAATTGCTTTAAATCTATGTATGGTTAATCAAAAATTAACACTTATTTTAGAATGATAAGAGTACATGATTATATATCCTTGTTAAAAAAGTGACTTTATTTTATTAAGAACATGTGTATATATCGATATACGTTAAACATGTGAGTACTATATTTTGTTCATTCCCCAAGACTCATAAACCATTATGACTTGTATTATGATCATACATTCATATAGACCGTAAAATGTCACCGGGTCACAACCCTATTATTGGTATTAGATGATCTTATAAAGTGTAAGATGTATAAGAGCATCACTATTGTCAAATTTTAGCCAACTTCTTATTAAGAAGTTGTGAAAATTTTCCTATTGTACACATCTTCTTATTCGCCAAATAGAAGAGAAAGATCAAAAAACTTCATAAATAAGAATCCGGTAGTGGTGTGTGGGGAGGGGGGGGGGGAAGGACTTTTTATTTTATGTGGGATGATGTTAAATTTAATTTTTTTGTGTAAGAAGATTATACAATGAGAAGATATATTCTTAAGTGGATAAGAAGATAAAAATGTATAGGTGACAGTGAGACCCAGCTAAAAAATTATATAAAAATTTATCACATTAAAAATGCTCTAAGAGCCCGTTTCAAGTTGAACATCAAGTTTTTTTTTAACTTTAGTGACATGAACACAATAGGGCATCAAAATGGACTATCAAATTAAGCATGAGAAGAGTCATCACTTCTGTTTATTAAGAAAACGAAAGAAAAACTTAGATTAACAAGAGTTGATGTCAATCACTATCATATGTAAGACCTTTTTGAAAGAAGTCAATGTTTAACCGTGAGGAATTGTGTGTCACAGTTTCAACATTAATAAATTGTTCTGGTGATGATATTGATATGCGATGAAGATGATAAACAAACAAATAAAACAACAAATGTTATGTATAAAGAATTTTTCAGAATCTATAATAATTAGTCTTACATTTATATATTTCTATATTTAAGCAGTTTCCCATAATTTATTCTTTTAATTTTGTTATTGTTATTCATTTTATTTATGTATAGTTTAGTTGAAAAATATATATGATATGCGTTAAATACACGAGTGAAAAAACTAGTTGTCAATAAGGATCTTTTAACCCATTTGTGAAACTTTAGGACATGTGATTAAATTTAAAATTAAGGGAGAAGTTATTTCTACTACATCATTTAGGAGTACAATATTCAAACTAATTTATAATGACAAAACTACCCTTATCTAGTTACACATTAAAAAGATATAGTTCAATTTCGAGTTATCATTTTATTTTCTCGAGATAACAAATTAAAAATATTATTATTATTTTCATTCGTTTTTTCTAGAAAAAAATTAATTAATATGTTTTTTTACATGAGATGCGTTCAAGAATTAAAAGTCAATATTTTCCTGATATGTATTTGTCTATAAAACTCATTAAAACAACGTCAAAATTGTAACTTTTATTGCTAAATAAAAAATGTAGATTAGATTCAAAAATACTATTTTAAAAATATTACTCAATAATACAATTAGAGACTACGTTATTCTTATAATTTTATTTGTTTATTTCTGTAATAAAAAATATAATTCATGACCTTAAAATCTTAAAAAATAAGAGTTATTATTGCATATATAATATTATCATATATAAATATAGTCAAAAAATAATTTTAAATCTTAATAGCGAAAATACTCTCCAAAAAAGAAAATCTAATATAATTTTAAGTTGATTCATGAAAATGAAGGTAATCACGCAAAAAGTGTGGTGACCTTGTCGTGTCGTGTTCGGAGTGCCGAAGGTGATGTCATGTCGGGGTCGCCGGAGTCGTGGTCCGGCGGTGGTCGTCGCGGTAGGATATCTGGCTTGTAATGTCTGCAAAATAAAGCACCGTAAGTGGGTGGGGGTGTCCCCACAAACCCTCAGGTGTAATAATCAGTATATGTTGTATAGGATAAAAAATGGAAAGAGAAAGTGGAGATAGTGTATATATGTATGTAAATGGCGGGAGAGAAAGAGATGAAGGGGCTGATCCCTTCCATATGGGGCAATCTCCCCATATTTGTACTAATGGGTTCTTCACACAATTGGGCTTAGGCCCTCACTTGGATACAGGCTCGGACCTCCTTCCGGGTATGGGCTTGGCCCATTCTTCTGAGTATGTTTTTGGGGTACTCTTTTGGGCTGCCTGTTCGGGCCCTATATTTTGGTGCACTTCAGTAGCCCCCTACTCCTTATCTGTCGTGGCTGACATCGACGACAAGGAGTATAATCTGCTTGTAGTTTTTTCTTGTGATGCTGAGGGTTTTGAGATTTTGCTTTGAATTTGGAAAAAGTTTATGTAGCTAACTTTTTAACCTTGATGGATAAGCTTTGTGTATAATTGATCCTTGATAGGCAAATCAGACCTCGGCTGGCAGAATATGTTTGAAAATAAGATATGTAGTCCTCGGCATAAGGCCAAAATAAAATTTATCCTCGGCATGACAAGGGCCTTCAAGAAAACGAACCATGAGGCCATAATAAGATTTATCCTCGGCGTGACGAGGACCTGCAAGAAAGCCGGCCATAAGGCCATAATAAGATTTATCCTTGGCGTGACGAGAACCTTCAAGAAAGCGAGCCATAAGACCATAAAAAGATTTATCCTCGGCGTGACGAGGACCTTCAAGAAAGCGAGTCATAAGGCCATAATAAGATTTATCCTCGGCGTGACGAGGACCTGCAGGAAAGCGAGCCATACGGCCATAATAAGATTTATCCTTGGCGTGACGAGAACCTTCAAGAAAGTGAGTCATAAGACCATAAAAAGATTTATCATCGGCGTGACGAGGACCTTCAAGAAAGCGAGCCATAAGGCCATAAAAAGATTTATCCTCGGCGTGACGATGACCTTCAAGAAAGCGAGCCATAAGGCCATAAAAACCACAAGGTACTGCAAGATAGTGACCTTGAACTGCGAGGTACTGGGAAAGGCACTAGGAGCATGTTTTTATGTTTATGCAATAATGAATGAAGGATGCATGTATTTAGTAACTTTTAAATATGTGTGAAATGCTCATGTGGATGCAATAGGTATTTAGAGGCATTAGAGCCTGGCCTCTCCTCGGCTTAGCGAGGAGGCAAATATGTATGAGGCGCTAGGAGCCTGGTCTCTCCTCGGCGTCCCGAGGAGGAAAATAGGTATGAGGCATTAGAGCCTGGCCTTTCCTCGGCTTGGCGAAGAGGATAGGTATGAGGCATTAGAGCCTGGCCTCTCCTCGGCTTGGCGAGGAGGATAGGTATGAGACATTAGAGATTGGCCTCTCCTTGGCAGGCGAGGAGGCCAATAAGTCTCACCTCGGCAAGCGAGGAGGCAAATAGGTATGAGGCATTAGAACCTGGCCTTTCCTCGGCTTGGCGAGGAAGATAGGTATGAGGCATTAGAGCCTGGACTCTCCTTGGTAGGCGAGGAGGCCAATAGGTCTCACATCGGCAAGCAAGGAGGCAAATAGGTATTAGGTATTGACCTCAAATAAAGTGACCTCGAACTGCAATATGAAGCTCATGCCGAGCGTAGCCGCAAATGCTGATGAAAACATGATGGACGCTAGGGGAGCGTAACGTGCTAAACACTCATAGAAGCTCGTCCCGAGTGTAGTAGTGATGCTGAGCTGGAGAACAATGTAGAGCTCAGTCGCTAGTAAACTCGAGCGGTGAGCATAATGTAAAGCTCGACGTGCACATGTATGAAATATAATCTGCGGCTTAGGCATAGGCGCGAGCATAGCGTTCTCGGGCGCGAGAAATAATAATCTGAGGCTCGGGTTCTGGTGCGAGCATAATCTGAAGCTCGAGCTCTGGCGCGAGCGTGGCGTGCACGGGCATGTGAATAATAATAATATGAAGCTCGGCATTGGCGCGGGCGTAATCTGAAGCTCGAGCTCTGGCGCGAGCGTGGCGTGCATGGGCACGTGGATAATAATAATATGAAGCTCGGCATTAGCGCGAACATAGCGTGCGCGGGCACGAAAATAATAATCTAAGGCTCGGGCTTTGGCGCGAGCATAATCTGAAGCTCGAGCTTTAGCGCAAGCGTGGCGTGCACGGGCACGTGAATAATAATAATATGAAGCTCGGCATTGGCGCGAGCGTAATCTGAAGCTCGAGCTCTGGCGCGACGTGGCGTGCACGGGCATGTGAAAAATAATAATATGAAGCTCCACATTGGCGCGAGCATAATATGAAGCTCGAGCTATGGCGCGAGCGTGGCGTGCATGGACACGAAAATAATAATCTAAGGCTCGGACTTTGGTGCGAGCATAATCTGAAGCTCGAGCTTTAGCGAAGCGTGACGCACCCGCACGTGAATAATAATACGGCTCGGCATTGGCGCGAAGCGTAGTCTCGAAGCTCGAGCTCGGGCGAGCATGCGACGTGAAAAAAAATAATAATATGAAGCTCGACATTGGCGCGAGCGTAATCTGAAGTTCGAGCTCTGGCGCGAGCGTGGCGTGCACAGGCACGAAAATAATAATTTGAGGCTCGGGCTTTAGCGCGAGCATAATCTGAAGCTCGAGCTTTAGCGCGGCGTGGCATGCACGCACGTGAATAATAATAATATGAAGCTCGGCATTGGCGCGAAGGCGCCGCTCGAGCTCGCGCGGCGTGCACGGGCACATGAAAAATAATAATATGAAGCTCGGCATTGGCTCAAGTGTAATCTGAAGCTCGAGCTCTGGCACGAGCGTGGCGTGCACACGCACGAAAATAATAATTTAAGGCTCGGGCTTTGGCACGAGCATAATCTGAAGCTCGATATTTAGCGCGAGCGTGGCGTGCACGGGCATGTGAATAATAATAATATGAAGCTCGGCATTAGCGCGAGCGTGGCATGCATAAGAATGTGAATAATATGCGAAGATACTAGGTGATAGTCTATATTATTACTAATAGTCCCGGTCTGTGGCCCAGTGGTAATTGTAGCCCCCTACTTCTTGAGCGTAGAAGTGTATATGTAGATCGAGAAATAATAAAGATATGTGTTTCCTTCATGCCTCAGTACCAACCCCCCAGTTAATGATTGTTATTAATTGCAAGTAGTAAAAATGTGGGCGCATGGCCTAAAATATGACCTCAGCGAGGCGAGGAACGCACGTAACCTTGAAAACAACCATGTAGTAGTTTGTAGAAGAACAACTCGTGTTATTGATCGTGGTAGCCGAGGCTATGCTCGTTTGTATTTTGTACCTGAAAGTTTTATGAGCATCTTTGTATAGGCGAAAATCACGTTTCGTCACAAATATTTTCATCATACAATGTTTGTCATAGTCCAAGCATATTGATCACATAAGAGAAGATTGTTTGAATATGGGCCTATTATGCGAGAATAGGAAACAAATTATTGCGGCGACACGTTGCGCTATTAAAAGATACGATGAATTTATAAGATGTAAATATTTGAGTGTGAATCATGAGAGAATCCATGATTCATGCTAACATATGATAGGTGGACTAAGCATGTTATTCCGAGCTAGTAACGTTGAACTAGTAATTTACGAGCTCTAAGCGAGGAATTTTTTATAACTGTTTGGTATGAGTGGGCAAGTAGTTAGCTTGGCACAAATCAATTTCAATTTGCATTTTGTGTTTTTTATAAGTAGGCGAGGTCGAATCATATTTAATTGTCACGCTATGCCGAAAAAAATTAAATAATATAATATTCAAGTTGATGAGGCTAACGAGCTCGTGTACATTTCATCAAAATAATGTATTCAAATTTGTAAGAAAATATTTCTACTTGCTACGAGGAACATGTCATCGCACAAAGTTGTCAAATAGTTGCGTATAATGAATCGAACTCGTCATGGTAATTTGTATTGCGTCCAATTTATTTAAGTCATATTGTTGCTCGTCATGTAATTTAGAACTGCTAATTAGCCTTGTTTATTTAAATGTTGTATACTGGTGTGAAAATATATATTGTAACCCTTTATATGTGAACAATAGGGAGTCCCTAATGTATGCGAGCGTAATACAAATATATAGTCAGGTGTGCCCAAATATATTTATGTAATTTTATATAATGTCAATACATTATTCGTTGTAACAAATATATTAAATGTACGAGGCGGTGCAGGTATAGCGTAGCATGCATTATAGTGGACACTTCATAATAGTTATCATAATAATTAATATTTTTTAATGAAATACCGAGAGTGACCCCGAAATCATAATTTAGTCGCGGGTATAATTTTATTGTAGATATAGGTGCATCCATGTAATAAATAATTATATTGACATGGGAATTAAATATGTTGTGTATCGTTTGGTTAAAATATTAATAGTCACGTTAGCTTTACACATGCATCAAAATTTTCGTACCAGTATTAAATTATTAATAACCATGGTATTGTGTACAGATATAAACAAGTAACAATAATTAATGAGCGGTCTATATTTATCAAATAATGTAGTGTAATAAAATAATGATAGGATATGACTTTTGTATTGTATCAAGTTTGTAATAAAGCAAGTGTAGTGGGTAATATGGAAGGAAACACCTGACAGTGGAAGGAATTGGAACTTGGAAGTCATCAGCACGTGGCAGACAAATTGATGATGCCCTACTGACAATAGTAGTAAACTTGCACGCCAAACTGATCACGCCGAACACAGATCAGACCAGGGGCCGAATTCATTTGGTTGGGATGTGAAGGAACAGTGACCACATCCACCGGTTCAGGTGGCGCGTGAGGTCACGTTCGGCGGCCGTTTGGGGCGATTAAGGTGGCGTTGGACTCGTCAGGTGCAGGCGCACCAACCCATCATGTTAATTTTCTGGCTTGTGCCTTTATTAATCGCTCAGTTTGCACTAATAGTTGGTAAAGCATCGTTTTTGGATTGTGGCTGCAATGGTAGGTTTTTGGCAGCTTCTAGTGGCGCGTCCAGCCTTGGATGGAAGCGATTCTGGCGGCATTAGACTCGCCTGGTTGAGTCGCCGCTAATGGTGCTATTGGTTCAGTTTTAGCGTCAGAATATGAAGTTTCTGTTAGGCCGGAGTGCTGTCGACGCATCATTGGTGGTCTCCGCCTTCGACAGTTTTGGGTGGTGCATGGAGGAGCATTAAGACTCGGTTGATGGCGATCTTGGTGGCCTTGGATTCGTCTAGTCAAGGAGCATCACCTGGTGGTTTTCGCATGTTTCTCAGTATATCTAATTCCTATTACCCAGTTCGTATAGAAAGTGGGTATGTTGTTTGTTGTTTGTGATTTCGCCCCCCTTTGGACGGAGTTCCGTCGGGGCTGACGGAGTCCGTGAGTAGAGCGAACAAAATAAAGCGATTCCCGGCAATGAAACCAAACTGATCACGCAAAAAGTGTGGTGACCTTGTCGTGTCGTGTCCGGGGTGCCGAAGGTGACGTCATGTCGGGGTCGTCGGAGTCGTGGTCCGCCGGTGGTTGTCGCATGAGGATATCAGCTTGTAATGTTCAAGAAATAAAGCACCGTGAGTGGGTGGGGGTGTCCCACAAACCCTCAGGTGTGATAATCAGTATATGTTGTATAGGATAAAAAATGGAAAGAGAAAATGGAGATATTGTGTTGATACTTATTGTAATTAGATTTATATCTGCTCATACATTACACTAGTTTTATACATCAGTGGTTAATTGGGCTGCGTATCGATTAACGTGGCAACTGTGTATAGAACTTTGCCAAGAATAGTTTCTATAGGACTTCACAGGTTCAGCGGAAGACATCTTCAAAGCTTCACCGGAAGACCTGCTCAAGCTTACAACGGCAGACCTTGTGTAAACATGGTCAATCATGACGTGTCCAGTCAAGCAATTACTAATGGATCAATTTAAATTTATCCTTATCAGTTTGAATTTAAATTGAGACATTCTCTGACATCTTAGACCCGCCGAAAGCAGCTTTCCGAAAAGCAGGAAGACTTTTCACACCGAACAAGAAAGTGTGAAAGGCATCGTCACTCATCGCTCCGCAACAACTCTCTGATTCGACATCCAGATTGCACATCTTCCAGAAGATCTCTGTACTCATTCCCTGCTCGATATCTGTAAAGACGAAATTCTTGATTGACAGCCCCATACATTTAATGCATTCAACCTAATAGAGCTGTTAAGTTTTCGTCTTCTCCAACGGATTTCAAGAATGCTCCTGCTATAAATGCTGTCATAAAAAACTTGAGAAACACACTTGACGAATTACTCTGAAAATCTACAACAACTCAAAGTCTTAATACTCAGTGTATTCAAGAGATCCTAAACAGATCAAGAAGTCCTTGTCAACAACAAGAAGCTGTGCACCAACATTTATTTTTGTACTTCTTGTTGTTTTCATTCAAAGCTATTCTTCTGCACGAATTAAATATCTTGCTTACACAGATATTTAATTTCTTAACTCCCAAACACAAGTCAATATTTTGTACACGATCCATTGGGAATATTTCTTGTAATAGATCTAGTGGAAAACATAGTGCACTATTTAAATCAAGGTTGATCGCCTGGGTGGTTTAGCACTCTTTATAGTGTGAACCATCCCAAAATACTTGTGTTAATTCCTTTTCTGTCTATCTACTTACTAAACCGCTTATTACTTTATTTATCGTTATCCTTACAAAGAAATCTCAAGTAACCTCGTTAGCATTCTAGTCCTGCACTGAACCAGCCTTTTGATAGACTTCCGCTACTTCAATCTTTTCAATAGATTGTAAGTACTTTTCAAAAAACTATCTTAAAAAGTTTTTAAGTGTATAATAAGCTATTCAACCCCCTCCCACTTCTAGCTTATTATTGTGCCCGTTGGGACCCACATAGTGTTTATATGTATGTAAATGACGGGAGAGAAAGAGATGAAGGGGCTGATCCCTTCCATATGGGGCAGTCTCCCCATATTTTTACTAATGGGTTCTTCACACAATTGGGCTTGGGCCCTCCCTTGGATACGGGCTCAGACCTCCTTCCAGGTATGGGCTTGGCCCATTCTTCTAAGTATGTTTTTGGGGTACTCTGTTTGGTCGACCCCTGACGGCAGGCCGGATCTCAATACGAGATCCCAAGGCCGTGCCATCGGGACAAACTAAGAGAGACAAAGCACCTGCTAAGCATAATGGTGCGAGTCAAAAGATGAGCCAACAAGCTCAAGACAGGAAGATAAAGCCATAACGGCGATACAGGATAACAAAAACTAAAACCTGCGGAAGCAAAACCACAAATGGACCTGAGCTAACGAGCTCCTAAAAATAAGCAAACAAAGAGATAGTAAATCTCTCGGCCCGAAAATTCGACGTGTGTGACGCAACATTAGACACGCACAACAAACCATTGGCAACCAAGGCCGGCAACAGACAAAATCCCAACCTGATAAACACCACTCAACGGCTACAACATGCCGGAGGAACAATTTAACCATAACAATATAATCAATGCTAAACCACCAACCAAATCTCGCGACTAAAACTGTCGGAGGTAGGAACAATAATAATACACTACTAGAGTAAATGAGCCACACATGCTCGAAATGACAACGGGAATGATTTCTAGGGATACAAAGGCTCGGCTATACAACCGGCTCCCAAATACACAACCATAACATAATACTACAATCTTCCCAAGTAAAGTTTACATAACTTCACATCCGAATCTCACTGATAAATAACAACAATAATAATAAATGACCCCAAGCTTATGGCTTGGGAAAACCACCTGCTAGAACCACTATCCGAAGTCGCCGCGCGTACTAACGGGATCACTGCACACACTAGGGAAAACAATCACACGGAGTGAGTCATAATGACCCAGTAAGTTTCTAAATGCAACGTATGGCATATTATGACATGGCATGACATAATGTGCAATCATATAAAATCATGGTATCATGCTAGTATACCATCATGAAAGATGTACTTAATTTTTAAAGCACATAAACTCACATAAATCAAGTATCATATTATCTTTCATATAAATGCTCATAAATAAACATGTGTAACGATGGCGATATTGAACCAGTTATTACAATCAAATCCGGGTTCAAACCCAACCAACTTACCATGAGATCCAATCTCAAACCATGATCCTGCTCAATACCCAATCAATCATACCTCCGGGTTTCCTCCCCAATAATCATAACTCATCGGCTTCCCTTAATGAGTACTTGTTACATTCATCCAGCCTCCTGGATGAGAAATGGGAGCTCGAAGTAGGCTAGATGGCTCTCTCGAGACCACATCCCACTATTGGCCAAATAGTGAGGAGAAAGGACCAATGCAACGATTCATAGTGATTGTTTCCAAAGACTATGAATCGTCCCATTGCCGACACAACAACCAAACCCGCCAGCTGGACTTTAAACCAAACGATCAAGTAGATATTTACTTGCATAAACCAATGAGACCAAATTCATTATTATCGGGCTCATTAAATCATGTAGGACATAATGCTCTACAACAATCTCATAAACCATGCACATAATTGCATATAACCACGTGAGACATAATGCTCTACTAAATCTCATAAACCATGCATATATTTGCATATAAACAAATAGGGCATAATGCTCCACGAAATTCCATAATCCATGCACATATTTGCATATAATCAAGTAGGACATAATGCTCTACCAAGTATCAAGAACAATGCATATATTTGCATATAACCAATGTGTTTAACTAACTCACAAGTTTAGTTCAAAAACTACATATTGAGATACTCATTATTCCTCAAGTCATCAACCAAGTCAAGTATAGCATACAAGCTTAATAAATTATAATATGAGGTCTTCCATAATCCTCAACTCAAATCAAACCGAAGACTACTTACGTTAGTCTCAAAATATCCACAATTCAAGATTTATTATTTTAGTCTTTTAATTCAAGTACACCGGACTCAATCATAGTCCTAATCGTCATACATGATCGACATTACCAATTCCATACTCAAGAACAACATGACTACTCCATAGTCACTTTCTCAAATGTTTTTCATATCCAAAACCAAAATCCTTAAGAAGAGAATTCTTTTCTTAATCTTCTCTTGAATATTCTCGTGACCTTATGTGGGTCTCTATTGTCCCATGCTCTAACAAGCATGCTCAAAATATATTTATAGTAAGTCTCCATAACATGAGTGTCGCCATTGGACACAACCCAAAAACCCGGTGTGCACAAACATAACCCAAACAAACCCAAACATTGTAGGGTTTCAACCCAAGGCTTTTTATCATTTTATTGCCCTTATAACCACTCCGTTGAGTCTTACTAACACATTTCATTCTTTATGTGTTTTATAACTCCACACCGAAATAATTCATTAAAGTTTACAAACAATTCCCAATAGTCATTCGGGCTTAATTCCCAAGACTAAAATCTCCACAACACATCACAATCATAACCCATTTAAAGTTTGGAAGTTATATGTTTCACTTCATTAATCAAACGAAATCCGATCACCGTAGGATTTCAACCCAAGTTCATTTAGCACATACTCGAACTTATAATGACTCCGTTGAGTCCAATTTACACCTTCCAAATTTTAGGGCATAGAAGCCATGGGTCTCAATTCCCCCTATATTCATAACTATCAACAATAGTCATCATCCCGGGTTCATCGAACTCACATAAACCCAACAAAAACATTTATCAATGTAACATAGAACAAATTTGCCAATTTGTGCATAATTTCCTTTAAGTCACCTTACCAATCCCACTCTCCAAAACATCGTTAAATCACAAACCCTGATTAATATACTACACTATACATGTGTAACATTTTAATCAAGCTTTCAACTATATTTATTAAGCCAATTCATGATTTGGGCAAAATCTCCTTCCAAGTATCTTGGCCAAACAAGCTCAACACACATCAATAATTCACATAACAAGGTTTAATAGACCACTTAGCATATGAATTTCATACTAATCAAGGTCTCACATAGGTTCATCCCATCTATATCAACATTTGAAAACCTAGGGTTCATGGCATCTCTACAACCCTAGAAATTGCATCCATTGACCTCACATAACAAGAATGATTGTTTCCCAGGTCATTGATGGAGCCAAAAAGGAGAAATAGGGGTAGAAACTTACCTTATCTCAGCCCCTAACAAGTCAGCAAGTCGCAAATCGGAATCCAAGCGATGAGGTTGCTCTTCTCAACCTTCACTTCAAAGATGAGAGATTGGAGGAAGAAGAACCTAGCTTGGCCTCCAAGATCGACCCTTCAAGTCCTAGAAATCGCCTCCTCAAGCTCTCTGTTGAGTTCTCGCAGTATCACGGGGTGCGCATTCTCTGCTTGCCGGCAAGTGAGTAGAGTAGACGGTTTTGGTTTAAATAGGGGATTAACTCCTAATTAATCCACTAATCAACCCCTAAAATCTCTAATAGATGTTTAGGACAAGTTTAGGTTAATAAGATAGGTTTAGTTAGGTTTAAATTGGGTTTAATTGGGCAAAGATCGACAAGGCGTAAAAGGATTGAAAATCCTGCATCCGCCTCAGACTTCATCCGCATGGCATCCTCGAGGCGGCCGCCCCGCATCCAACATTCCAAGTTTGTTGCTTCTTCGCCTAAGCATACTCCCCAAGCATGCACCTCG
This sequence comes from Codonopsis lanceolata, assembly GCA_013146195.2. Classification (NCBI taxonomy): domain Eukaryota; kingdom Viridiplantae; phylum Streptophyta; class Magnoliopsida; order Asterales; family Campanulaceae; genus Codonopsis; species Codonopsis lanceolata. Next base: position 25,318 of record JABEVN020001324.1, read on the forward strand.
AGCCTTAAAGCTCGAAATGGCTCACAATTGTACCCTTTTAAAGTCCTCAAACATTAAATTAATCCATCCAAGTCTCAAAACAATTTTAAAGTAGGTCTAAACTCCCATAAACAACACCCGAAACAACCTGGCAAACCGA
>JABEVN020001325.1:0-25436 GCA_013146195.2 Codonopsis lanceolata
TCCTTTGCCAAACACCATAGTTTGAGCCATCTAATTTCTCACCCTTATTAAGGTCACGATTACATTCTCGAGAAGCCATTTCACTACAATTTGTTGCAAAAATGAGACATAAGCATATATATATTTTAATTCACTTTTGTTTTGAAAAATCAATTACTAAATATAATCACATCATACACGCAAGGAGGAAAATCCGTGAGGCTCTGGAATCACAACCAAAGCATGCACAACATGAAAATATTCATAAATTGATAATTTAAACAAAAGAAATATGATAAACGTATCCATCAAGTACATATCATGCACTTAAATATTTTCACTACTGAAAATAAATTTATTGGGTCTCGTATAGTCCCAATCGCAATTTTAGAGCCCAAAACGACAATTAAATATGTTAAAAATGACTTTTAAATAGCTTAAAATTCACAAAGAATTTTTAAAAATTCGCACGTCCCAAACAGCCCTAAACACCGAATGACAAAAGCAGCCCACGAATATTATTTTTGTAATTTTTAAAATCGAAAATAGATTTTTACAATCGAAAATCAAAAACAAATATTTACAGGCTTAATTGATCAAAACAGAGACCACCATTGGACTCCGAAGGCCAAAACAGAGCCAGACGCACCAGCGGTGTTCCAAACGGGTTCGGAACAGCCGCACGCTTCACGCGCCACTGCGCGTGTGGGCTTCCCTCAAGCCGACCGGGCAAGGATCGGGCTTTAGGGTCGACGTGGCAGCCACGTGGCGGCTGACGTGTCATGATGACGTCATCACAGAGGATTTTCTGGAGGTGGGTCCCACTGATGACGTGGCAGGTGACGTGACGATGATGTGGCGCACACGCCATCGCCGGCCGCGACCGCTGACCGGTCAGCCGATCGACGCCTCACGCCGCTCCTCCACGCGGCCTGGGAGAGAGCCACGCCACGCCTTCCGGTGGTCCGATGATCAGCTGCCGTGGCATTGGACTCGACTCATCAAGTACTTCCCATTGGTGTACTTTTTACCTCGAAAGGAGTGCCCAAAATGGCACGTGTATCGAGGCCGAGAGTGGGGTCGTTTTAGGTCGAATTTTTAACCCTAAAATCGATTCGCGAAGGGCCAACTCTCGCGAGGCCATAAAACGCTTCATTTTAAGTCCAAATTAAGCATATAATATGTCGTTGGAAAGCCCTCACGGAGTACTACAAGTACAGTCCATAAAATCACGATTTTACAGAACATAAACAGGTCGAATCAGCACGCAAAGTTTCGGAAAAATCTGTTTTCAACAAAACTTGGGTTTGCGATATTTTGAAAAATACCCAACGGAATTCAACGAGAATTTAGTATGTTGTTCGCCTCGTCGTAGGGAACTCAGACATATAAATTTTTCTCGAAAATTCAAAAGTTTTACACATAAAATAATAAAACTCATTTGTTTCGTTATCGGGTAAAACTTTTAAACAAACCCAAAAACAAGAGCATGCGATTCATGGCATAACAATACGAACAATCAAGCAATATGGCTCTGATACCAATGAAGGATATATGAAATATATATCATACAAGTTCGCTATCAAAACAGTAATCACGAATTACCTTTATGCGAACTGGAGCCTTGTACGCAGCGGAAGAATTACGCTTGAGCTACGATCTCTGTATGCCAATACAGACCTGCAAGTCTCTCTCGTCGGATTGATATCACGGAGCACGGATATCAATACTGGTTCACACCGCAAATCCAAGCCTCTTGATGGTTAGGCTAGAAGGAGTATTTTGGTGAGATAGATTTAGGGAGAGAGAGGAGGGCGGCTTTTCTTGGGAGACGTGTTCTCCTAATTGTTGATTAGGGTTTTATCCCCTTAGTTGCCCTATTTATATTATTACAAGAAACTTATTTCTTGTAGGTTAAGCAATCTTAAAACCAATTGGATTAGGATTCTAATTAACCAATAAATAATATAAATATATTTCCATGTGGGCGGGACTAAATAATCGGGCCACAAGCCCAATTACCAACAAGATCTGTTAACAACTCGTTCAGATCCGTTATAAAAAAATACTAGTTTTAAAAGTGGTCCAACTCCAATTTTATTCAATTGCAACAATTTCGAGTGATCTAGGAACGTACAAAATCTATCTAATTTGTTAATAAAGTAGTATACGTGCCCGTGCCATAGGCACGCTGTTGACATGAGATCAGTTCCATAAATAGTCAGGATAAACCAAACTCATAACTGATGGAGTAATGCCAACAAGACTCACAACCGAAGGTTTTATATGTAATTGTAGATGGGTAATTCAAACATAACTCATAACTGAAGGGTTCCTTTGTAACACATATACTTACGAATCAATCTGGACCGTTAGTTGTGTTTATCACAATTCGATCAGGGCTACCAGTTAGACCATGAGCTCTTTTATAATATAGATATTAATGTTATACATATAAAAGTTACTAATAAGGGTTTTTCTCGGGAGGGAGAGGATTTTGCCTGTTTAGCGAGGGGTTATAAGAAGGGGAATTCAGAATCAAGCCAGAGCAAGATGCATGCATTGGAAACCCTAAAGTTGATTGCATGACAAATGCTATGCCGGATATAAGTTGTTTTTTTTATGAAGATTTCACTCAGGAAACTCCTTTGAATATAATCTCCCCCAATAAATTTGTTGTTCTGCAAACATTTGAAGACGAAGACCCAAGCAATGACAACTCTCAATTTTTAAGCTCTAAATCTGGAAATCTCAAGTCCTAGAAAACAGAAGAACAAACCTCCTTCAGTTTCAGTTTCAGACAGAACAACTCGATCTCGCATGCAAAATCCTACTTTTCGTAATTATTAGTTTTTATTTTTTTGATTTAGTTAGGTTTTATTTTTTGCATGTTTGCTTTCAGTTTTTCTTTTTCCAAGGTAAGGCTCCTTTGTCCCCCCTTTTAAGGTAAGGCTGGTTGTCCCCCTTTAGCTTGTTTTTTTCCTTTATTCCCTTTATATAAAAATCTAGGATTTTATTAATATATATATATATATATATATATATATATATATAAGTTATTAATAATGTGCTTTTAGTCATTAATCATTATTAATTTTACTAAATATAAATTTTTCGACGAACTCTAAGATCTTACTAACACTATTATTTATGTTTGCGTAAGCTAAAAACAAGAATTCTTAATTTTATTCAACCTTTGATTAAGAAAAAATACCTCAATATTAATTTTATTTCGTACTTTAATTAGGGGCGAATAAATTCCAAATCCGATCCGAATTCGAAAATTTAGGATATGGATTGAGCTTTTGAAAATCCGACAGATAATCCGATCTGATCCAAGTCCGATAATTTCTTAACAAATCAGATTATGGATATGATTGATCCGATCCGAATCCGATCCATTGACATGCCTACGTTAAACACATAAATGCATCTACATGACACATGTTCTTATTAATGAAGTTTGATATTACAAATCAATTTTAATATCAATACCATCTGATTAAATGTATTTATATCTATGATGACATCCATACTGTTAGATCAAATATATTTATAACAATTTTGATGTAGATACCGTTTGATCAAATCCATGTCATTACCAACCAAATAACAATTATGCATCAATATTTATGTTCAATCCATTCAATGACACCAGCACTTGGTGTCTTTTGGTTGCTAGGATTAAGTCTAGATAGGATTAATTAGCCAAATTGTCTAATATTTGGTATACAATAGGTTGTCGGGACAAATAATACGAGTTACCTAGATAAATTCATTATCCTATTACTATTAATATCAAGGGAGATGGTGATATTATTAATGCTCTCGCTACAAAAAAATGAGATTAATATTTTTTATGTTAAAATAAATTATGGAGTATTCGCACATCTCCCATGTGGACTCTCATTCATTTTGGCAGTGGCATGTGACCGGTTCTCCCTTCATGTCTTATTTCTTATTCAAAAGCAAGAAAGAGGACCATCAATTAATTTCCACATAGTGGGTCCCTGCCCCAATGGGTATTAAAATTAAATTTTGATACGCATCGGTCATTATCTATGAGAATTAAAAACATTGAAGCTGAAGCCGAAACGGTCGGTGGCTTCTTCCGATTACGCGCCCAAATTATGATCTACATTCCAGCTTTGACAATTCAACCCCTCTAGTTTTAGGGTTTGTCGGGATCATATCATACATTTTTTCTTGAAAAGGAGAACTGACATTCTAAGTTTCTATGGAAATACTTTTAGGGTTTGTCGGGATCATATCATACATTTTTTCTTGAAAAGGATTTGTCCTCAAATTCGTATTTTTAACTCGACGATCAGCCCGTGAAGTGAGGTCCATTCATTCAATAAAGAAAATATATCCCCATATTGGTTAAAAAATGATGTTAGTTTTAAAATTTTTAAATAAATATTTTTACTATCATTACCAATAGAAGAGATGTATCTCCCACATTGATTCATAAAATGTATCCCACATTTGAACGGATAAAATATTAATAAATCTCAAAGTTGAATTATATACTCCATCTGTTCTAAAATTATTGTCATGTTTGATTCGGCACACGGATTAAGAAAATGGTAAAATTTGTGCCGGTCCGCTTTTCCAAGTTTCTAATCACTAAAGTACACCCCTTTTCTAAAAAAAAAGGAAAAAAAATATCTTTTGGACGCGAAAAGACTGCGATAACCTTAATGATCAAAATGCGCGCTGCGTCAAGTTTATATATCGCGAAGCAAAACTTCTTTCATCAATTAATTTTACATATTTTTGCACCGCTATTCAAAGATTCATTTTTAAATATTTTTGAAAGCAAGTTTATATGTTGCGGTGCAAAATTTATAAAGTGCAAATTTATTTATCGTGATGCAAAGTTACATTAATCAATTAATTTTACATATTTTTGCACCGTGGTTCACAAATATATTCACCGTGATTCAAATATTTTGAAAGATATACCGCGGTGCACATATTTTCTCAACCAGTGTTAATAGCAATTAATATTTATTAGTTTTTACATTCTTTAAGTTTTAATAGAAAAATTGAAGTAAATAGATATTTGTATTGCGGTACAACTTTTTATATATTGCGGTTCATAGTTTTTTGTATATATTATGGTGTAAAAAAGTTTCTTCATCAATTAAGCCCACATAATTTTGCACCGCGATTCCCTTTTTGATATATCACGTTGAACATATTTGTGAATTCTACATATATCGTGATGCAAAACAGGTTCCTTTTTCAAATAATCATATGAGATAATAAAATGTTTTAAACGACAAATTAGGTTTTGAACCGCGGTATATAAAACTATGCACCGCGATTCAACCATCTAGTCATCCATTAAGCATAATTAAGGGTAACGTTGTCATTTCGATCCCAAAAGTCACTTTTGAACTGCGGTTCACACGACTAGTCATGTTTTAAGTGTTCATTATGGGTAACTTAGTCATTTTCCGGCAAAAAGTGATTGTTTCCGATTGGAAATAAAAAGAAAGGACTAGAGCGATTAAATTAACGAGAAAAGGGACCGGCACACAATTTTTTCATAAGAAAAAACAATTGACTTGATTATTAATATTAGAATAGTATGTAGTTTCTTTTAAAGCCCATGAATATGTGGCCCAAAATTAAAGTAAGAAGAAAAAGTAAGTGTAAAGTTGTAAAAGTGATATCCTAAAAAGGAAACTTTCAAAGCAAACAATTATTTTGGGAGAGACAAAAAAAGAAAGCAAGACAATAATTTTGGGACGTATGGAGTATGTCGGAAGCACGAACTCTATAACTAGTATTCCCTCCGTCCCAAAATTATCTTATTGGTTGACTTGGCATACAGTTTAAGAAAATACATTTGATTGGGGTATTAGTATTAGTTTGATGTGTAGTTTACTTTAAAACTAGTGGTGACAAATTCTGCCCACGTCCATATGCCCGCCCAGACCGCCCATTAAAATATAGACATGGGCACACTAAAATTTTAATCTGGGCACAAATGGGCATGCCCACTTAGACCATTAAGTTTTTTGGGCACAAATGAGCGCCCACATTTTCACCTCTCACTTTCACGATCAATTTTTTTTTTCTGTATGCCTGATAATCCAAAGTTGTTTCTCTCTATATATTTACATTTCTATCAAAAACTATTCAATAAGACAGAGAGAGTGTGGGCGTAGAGAGAGAAACTAGAGAGAGAGATGCATGGTTGCTACTTGTTCTTCGGGTTTGGTTTTCAAAACCAAATAAATAGTCAGTAATGGTGGGAGTAACCTTTATTTTTTAAGAATAAAAATTGACCCATTTTTTTTCGATATCATATTACTTTTTATATACGATCAATTACGTATTTTCTGGTTATGAAAAAAAAGTATCAGATTTTCATTTAAAAACAATCGATTTAACATAAAAATTAGGGAACTAAAGGAGTATTTTATTTCAATTAACATACGAAAAAAATGAAAATATGTTCTTGTTTTAATATTATTAGTGGTTCTGCCAACACTAACACGTCATGCAAAGTTTTTGAGGTCTTTTTATAAATTTGGTTGTATTGGAAATGGTGACAGAGGTTAAAATGTTACAAGAAAATTTGGTTGCACTGGAAATGGTGTGTGTGTGTGTGGTAAGTTGTAACTTTTGATAATTTTTTGTAGAAGAAAATTATTTTTTTGTAATTTTTGTATTTATTTGATTAGTGCGTGTTAAGGAGTAAATGGGTGTTCATGCCCATTTAGTACCAGCCCATATGTGCCCATGTTATTAAATGGGCACTTACTTACCCGCCTATTTGAGCCCGCCGCCCATTTAGGCCCACCCACGCCCGCCCATGCCCGCTCCTTTGCCACCTATATTTAAAACTCATATGTATGTGGTTCATAATTAAATAAGATGAAAAAGTAAGGATAAAGTGTTGTTCTAAAAAAGAAAGTTTGAAACAAAGGAATTATTTTGAGACAGATGAAAAAAGAAAGTAGGACAATAATTTTGGGATGGGCAGTATGTGAGAACCCGAACCATACTTGTTTAGCATGCTCTCGTTGTGTACTTAACATGTCTAATATGTTCACCATTCATGCTTGTAAGATATCTTCCATGACTAGCTTGGTTGTGGGACTTTTGTTAAGTTATAAAGGTTGAGAGACTTCTATGTTTTGCACGTGCTTGTCTTGGGTCCTTGTATTCATGCCTTGACATTTAGAGTTCCTTTCTAAGTCATTGAGAGTCTTAATAACTTTGCTTTAAGTTTCTTGGTATTGAACTTAGCCTTTAACATGCTTAGATTGAGTTTCATGCTTAGTTTGTTTAGCATTCGTGATCGTTAGTTGTTTACATCATTCCTGACGCTCGTTTTCCTATATTTCGACTTGTTTTGGGAGAGTTTCAATTGTGTTTTGAGTGTTGGTTTATCCCCCTTGAATTGCTTGGGTTGCTTGGGGGTCATTATAGGCCAAAGTTGAGGGCTTTTCAACTTGGAGACCTTGCGGACGCAAGGTGGTTTGGGCTTGCCCTCGCATGGACGGCAGTAGCTTGGAGAGGAGTGTTCTGGAGACCTTGCGGGGGCGAGGTGGAGGGGCCTTGTGACCGCAAGCCCCCCTGTACCAGCACTTCGGGATTTTCTAATTTTTAAATTTTGGCTTGAACCATTGAACCCAATTCAACCCAATTCGAACCCCCTCATGTATTGTGACCTCTTTAGGTTTAATTTCAACCTTTGGATGTGTTTTAATCAAGGGCCAACATGATTTGACCAATAGAAGCCTTGATAACTCTCACCTATGATTGCCCCTTTTGTGAGTTCATCATCTCCCCAAACACATGACAGCCATTTTCATTTCATTCATTGTCATTTGCTGGTTCCTAGAGAGAGAAAGAGTGAGCTTGAAGATCCTCCACCTTGCTTGCATCATTGCCGGAGATTCGACCATCGGATTTTCGATTGGAGACCACCAAATTGAAGCCCTTGCTCCCTAGTTTCACAATCCTTACCTTGTTTCATCATCCAACCGTTTGATTTCGAATAAGGTAAGCACCCAATCCCCTGTTTTTGTGTGCTCAATATCAAGCATGCTCCCTTCATGATAGTCTCTATTTACATGCTCAAGAAGACATCCTGCATGTATTGGTTCACTCGTTAAGACTTCCGCTGAGCATCCCATTACCTCTTAATTTCTTTTGTTGTTCCTCTGGCGTGTTTAGTCGTTGAAGTGTATATATATTAGCATGAATTGTTTAGATGTTAGGTTTTGGTTGTAAAGTCGCCGATAACTTGGTTTACTTGCTATTAACTGTTGTATCAGGTTCTAAAGTTTTTAATTATTCTGGATTTTTTGTGCCGAGTTGTACTACGTGTCCAATGTTGCATCACGTCAGTTTTGTTGATTGAATCCTTGCTTGCTTGTCTTGTCCTTATTTGGACGGCACAACCCGCGATCCCTTCTTGTGGAGACCTGAACCCTTACATGCTTGACATCCTCATTCACTTGACATGAAATCATACTTGCTAGACTTGAAATATTACTTGCTTGGATCTCTATCGAGATATTTTTATCATGCTAAATAGTGCATTTTATGTTCAACACGCCAAAATCATGCTTGCCTTGCTTGTTTGAGTTCATAGTAGCCTTATATGTCTTCTATGCTTTTCTTGTCTTGTCTTGGTTGATTCGTGTATCACCTTAGCTTCCTAAACACTTAGCTAAGTCTTAATGAGTCTTAGTATCATTTATTTATGGTTCTTGGTCATTTCATTGATCATTGGGTGGTTAACGATAAGTTAGAAACCTCATAGTTTTGGTCCCTGTTTTGGGCAAACTTCGGGAAAATTCTGGTACCAATCTACTAAATATAATTTTATAAAAATTTAGTATATTTTACCTACATACGTTAGAATACTCCCTGTAAAATTTTGTAATTTTCTAAGGTGTCTAAGTACCTCAATTTGGTCTTTACTTACGGCTGTGCCAGAATTCAGTTTTCAAGAATTCAGCTTCTGTACTTGAACTTGTAGTAACCATATATTGATTATTATAAGTCCAAATGAAGTAGTTTAAAAAGTTAAAATATATTTTAATGAGTATAGTTTCAGAAAAATCAATAATAACCGTATTTGGAGTTGTGAACTATTTATGGTCGATTTTACAAGATTGACTGTCCAGTAACTTTGCAAATGAAAATTCTGTTTTCCAGATTTCAGGATTTTTCTTCAAGTCTGAATTGGTGACCCATTTAACCCATTGAACCCCCATCCTTAATGGCCCTAATCCATTGTATTAGACCCTAATTAAGTTTGCTTCAGCCTAATCCCATTCATCCTCCATTACACATGTGGATTTCCACTCAACCTCCTTGTGACATGTGGAGTTCCACCCACATTTACATGTCATATATAAGCCTCCTACCTTAGTGATCAGCCATTAAACCCTCCATTGCTGTAAATTTCCTCTCTCTCTTCCCGAGCTCTTGTGTGTGAATGGTGAGGGGAGATTAGTGTGTGTTTCCTCCATAACTTGAGCTCCCGAACTCCGATTGGCAATCCGAGACCACCAAAATGAAGCTATCGACGAGGAGCAAAATTCTATCCGATTCGTTTTTGTTCATTACATTAATCTTATATGTCGTTTGGTAGCCATGATTAAGCCAGATAGAATTAATAATCCGAGTTGTCTGATGTTTGGTACACAATAATTGGTCAGGACTAATAGCACGAGTTATCCGGATAAAGTCATTATGCTCTCACTATTAATACCAAGGGAGAGGGTGGTATTATTAACGCCCTCATTAAAAAAAAATTTGATTAACATTTGTAATCTCAAAACTACCCCTGATATACAAGTAAGGATTAATAGCGAGGGCACTAATAGTACTGGGATTAATAATACTGCTTATCCTTGTCCGACTACCAAACAAGCCCTTAGGCTTAAGGTAAGCTTTCAATTCCTAGATTTAGTATGCTCAATTAAATAGTATGCCCCCTTCATGTTTATGCTTCCATTCATGTCTAGGAAGACTTCTACTAAACTAGAAACTTGAAATTTAACATGTTTAAAATCTGTAAATTTTGGGGCTGCCTTGTTAAGTTAATAATTTGGAGTTTTGTAAAGCATGAATGTTGTTCTAAATGTTCTTAGGAACAACTCTTGTGAAGGAATTAGTTGCAATTGTCAACTTTAAAGTATTGTTCAAGCTAGAGTTTCAAAATTTGGAATTGGACTATCGATAGGATAAAGTCATGAATGGCTTTGTGTTTTGGTGCTAGTGAAAGGTAGAACATAGAAAAGAGTATCGCAATGCATATTGCATTCAATCTCTACTTGGATGAGAATCTATTGCAATTGTTAAGGTTCAAGAATTAATCATGTAAAGGTTTCACAAAATTGTGGAATTGATGTATTAATAGGCTAAAGTCATGTATGACTTTGTAATTGGGTTCTATTAGAATCGATAACATAGAAAAGAGTATTGAAATACTTATAGCATTCAATCTCAGCTTAGTTGGAATTTTAGTAAAGACTCAACGGAGTTGCATTTAGAGAGCTATTTAACAATACCGGCTCGACATTCACTTCCTACGACATTTAGAATTCGTTTGACTAGAATACTAGTTCTCCAGATTTTTAATTAAATTGATAACCATGCTTGTCACATGCCTACGAGACTCAATTGAGTTCCTATTGTAATCTACTTGAATTGATGGTCATGCTTGTAAGGTAACTAGTATACTAGGCCTGAGATTCTTTAATGAATTAATCTTCATACTTGTAGCGTAACTAGAATAATAGTTTTGATATTCTTGATTTAATTCATGTTCATGCTTACGACGTAACTAGAATACTAGTTTTGTGATTCTTTCTTGGATACATATTCATGCTTGTAATGACTAGTCGTAGAGTATAACATGCCTACTTGACTTGGTTGAGTTCGCTACTTTCAAGCTCAATCCCTACTTGATTTCATAAGTGAGTAAATATCTACTAGACTTGGATCAGTTCGCTCTTGTCGAACTCGATCCCCTACATGTTCATGAATAATAGGTAAACATCTACTTGTCCCCCCATTAGTCCAGCTGGCGTACTTGTTCTTGTCTTCCCTAGTTGACGATACATCACCGTTACGAATCATGAGATTCTTGATAGTGATGAATTACCGAACCAGAATCCTGCACGCACCCTCCACTCTTGATCACTTTGGAGAAGAGTACCTTGTGTAACCATTTGGGCGCTTGGAATAATATTATTCATGGTCGATGTATCCATCACATACATCCGACATCACGTTCCTATTAACACCTTGTATTGTAGGAGCTACGTTGCAGCACCGGTTCTATAACATATTCTCTTTGTATGTGGTTTACTTTATAGCACTTATGTGAAACCAACGTGCTACCATGGATATGTGAACTATGTGTTTATGTGAACGAATGCTTTGATTGACTTGATATTAATGATGATATCTTGTTATGTATGTTGCATATGCCATGACATACATAATTGTTAGCTTACAAAGTCTTTATGACTTACCCCCTCCCTTTTAACGCTTTAGATCCGAATCGTCCGGGTCTTCGCAGGGAAGCATCATTGAGTGCGTGCGTGGTCGAGCTTGTCCGTGTTGCAAATTCACTTGAAGAGGTCATTATAGTTTCCTCTTTCTTTCATGGCAAGGACGTTGGGTTAAGCAAGTCAATTAGACTTGTCTTGGGTATTTGTATCATGCTTGTAACGCCAGTATTATTAAACTTGGAGTTATTGTGTCAAGGCTTGTTCTTATAAAGTATAATGTAAAACTTGTATTTTATTCAGTTGGCTCACTTATCTTTAGACTTCCGCTGAGCATCCCATTAGATCTTATTTACTTTCCTTGTTTCTCCGGCATTTAGCCGATGAGGTGTTCATAGCATGAATTGTTTAGTTGTTGGGTTCCGGTAGTAAAGTCACCGATGAATTGTTTTACTTGTCCCTTAGCTGTTATATCAGATTTGAAAAGTTGTAATAATTGAGTCCTTGCATGAATTGTATGCTTGTCTTGTCCTTATTTGGACGACACGACCCGCGTTCCCTCCTCGGGGTCCGGGTCGGGGCGTCACACTTCTCGGAGTCGGAGTAGGGCCGTCACACAGTACCCATTAATTTTAAGTCAAATTGTACAAAATATTAAATAATTAATGAATTAGGGTTAGTTGGATTCAGATCGATCGTTTGTTTGAATATATAATAATAATTAACAAGTGTCAAAGTCAATAATTAGATGTAGCCATAGGTCTCTCTTTGAAGAAACTAGATATTGATATGCGATGAAAATGAAAAATCAACTAATAAGATAGCAAATGTTGTGTATAAGGAATTTTTTTGGAGTCTATAATGATTAGTGATATACTTATGATGTAGCAAAAACACAGCTTGGGCCGTCCTTAAGATGGGTATGATATCTGGGCTTGGAATAGTCCTCCTTGAGCCTGTTAAGATCACAAACAAACCTGAGTGGAAATGCAAGGCAGGGCCTCGCGAAACCCCTCCGGCATGAGAGTAAGTATCGAGTGTGATTGTCAAAAGATGAATTGACAGAGTAACGAGGCTCAAGAAAGTGTGTGTGTACCTTGTTGATGATTATGGAGAGGTATTTATAGGCCCCGGTGGTCTTTGAATCCGTCTAAGATTCAGTTTATGTAACTGCCTAGTCAATCAAGGAGAGAATCCCTTGATTTTAGGCGGAACAGGCGGCTGACCGCGTAGATGCAGGAGTAGATAAGGCAAGTGCTCTGCCTAAACATGGAAACCTTCGACTTGTCTTGGAGAGCAAGCCGCCGACGTTCCCTGTGTAATGTGTGCCCGGGCGAGCGGGGCTCTGCCCGGCTATTCTACATTGCTCTCTAAACTTATTGTAGGTCCGAGGTACGGCCCCTGGTCAAGCAGGCAAGGCCAATGCTCGACCAGGTTTAGATAAGATGAATCTGATTCCTTTGCTAAGCACGTTTGATGCCTGGGCATGGCCCCTGGTCGGACAGGCAAGGCCGTTGCCCGCCCAGGTTTGAGTGAGAGTTGCGCTGCTCGGTGCTCGCTGGCTCTATCATTTTGCTCGCTGGGATGTGCGCCCCATACGCATTGTGCTCGTGATTGGCACGTGATGCTAACTCGTGCATTGCTCGTGACCCGGCTTGGGCCGGGTATATCAACTTATATGTAATTGTTAATAAACCGATTATTCTTATTTTATCCTTTAAGATTTTTTATCATCTTTATTTTGTTTATGTACGATTTAGTTGACGTCCGTTTAACACACGGGTTAAACAAACTAGTCAATTAATAATTACAGAGAATTAGTACATCTCCCATGTGGACTCTCCTTCATTTGGGCAGTGGCAAGTGAGCGGTCCCTCCTTCATGTCTTATTTCTTATTCAAAAGCAATAAAGAGGACCATCAATTAATTTCCACATAGTGGGTCCCTTTCGACTAATGTTTGACATCATGCGTTATAAACGTTTTGCGAACTGTAGTACTTTCCCCAATGGGTATTAAAATTAAATATTGATACGCCTTGGTCATTATCTATGAGAACTAAAAACGTTGAAGCTGAAGTCGAAACTGTCGGTGGCTTATTCCGATTATGCGCCCAAATTATGATCTACTTTCCAGCTTTGACAATTCAGCCCCTCTAGTTTCAGAACTGACATTCTAAGTTTCTTTCGAAATACTTTTAGGGTTTGTCAGGATCATATCATACCCCTCTTCTTGAAACTATCCGTCCGTGAAGTAAGGTCCAGTCATTCATCCCATTGTGTTGAGAAGAAATTATCAATGATAAGCTGATTGACGAACCAATATACAACTTGATTTGAAACTTTGAAATCAAATGGGTCGTCATATATATGTAGTAACTTCAACTCTTCTCAAAGTGCTATTAATTCTTTTTCAGTTTTTGCTTCCTCCACCCTATCTCGCTCTTCCTCCTTTTTTTCTCAACTTTCCCTCTCTTAAGTCTTTCTTTCTCAAGCTTTTCTTTTGCAAGTTTATCCCACTCGATTTTTGCTCTTTCATCTTCCTTTTCTTTTTCTTTCCTTCTCAATCCTTTCCCATTCAATTCTTTCTTGTTTAAACTTCTCTCTTTCCATTTGCCCTTTTTAAATTTGTTTTAGCAATTTTGTGATATCTTGAGAAGCTTGTGAATACACAAGAGTGATGATGTCATCACTTTCTTCAATCCTAGTGATGCTTTCGTTTATTTCATTAAGAGTTGCCAATATGTTCTCCATGAGTTGTTGTGTACAATTATTAGGCTTAGCCTTAACTCGATTCCCGTCACACATTATGAAGCAAAAAACATTGACCCTTTTTTTGTAACAAATCATATAACAATTAGGATTTCAAAATTGAAAGAACAAGACAACTAAAACAAGTATTGATGATCCAAGTTTAGAACAAATAGAAGAAATCAAACAACACGATAATATATTTTTTTTACACGAACCCTAGCAGAATTAGGGTTTAATTAATAAGAACTAGAACGATAATAACGCAAAATTAAGATATAATGCAATTAATGTAACTAGGATTACACTGATACCAAATGATGTGAACCCAAAATCTCCTAGAAAGGTTTTATGATGAATGACTCAACGAACCAATTCACCCTCGAGATAACACAAACCCTGGATTCGTTAATAACACCACATTTGGGAAGACTCTCCAATTGATCATAAGTCAAATTCAATTACAAACAACGAATCCACAATGTTTGCGATCCGAGTTTCCAATCTAAGACACACAATAAAACACACAATTTTCTATCTAGAAAATTAACTCAATTTTTATTCATCAATCAACTATATAAAACAATGTTTAAAATTTCCTTTATATACAGCTTACAAAATAAATCATAATCCTTGTTGGAAAAGAAAACTAATTAAAAATAAATTTTTAACCCTAAACTTTAGGGAAAAAACATCTAATGAAAAGGAAACTAAAAGCCTAGAAATACCGAAACAGTAAAACAATAAGGCGAGCGCGGCCGCCTTCTTTTGATAAGGCGAGCGCCTTCTTTACAGATTATGCACCCAAGTTGTGTTCTACTTTCCAACTTAGACTATTCAGCCCCTCTAGTTTCAGAACTATCGTTCTAAGGTTCCACACTTGTTTCCAATCTTCCAAATCTATCAAATAAACCCCTAAACTCTTGAAAACACTTTTAAGACTTGTCAGGATCATATCACTCTCGCTCTCTCTCTTGCCAAAAACCGATATTTGTTTGTCAATTTACGGCGATTCTTCTCGTTTGAATATTTCTTCGGTAATCATTCACGGTCTTATTTGGCTTATTCCCCATCCTTTTTTTGTTGTTAATATTTTGATATTAAAAAAAGTTGCTTTCCGCTGGCCACATGCCTACGTTGTCCTATAATTTATTCTCCTTCCGTTTTCTAATAATAGTATTTTTTACCCGACAGACCGTTTAAAAAAGTAATTAACTGTATATAAATATTGGTGTAATATGTGATTTTTTTATATCCTTGAACTTGTAACCATAATTAAAGTAGGTGGAAAAAATACGAATAAAGTGGTTACGTACAATTAATTGGGAACATACACAAAACGAAAGGAGAACAATTATTTAAAAATAGGGGGGTAATACTATAGAGTAGTTACGTACTCACAATTAAAAAAATATTACCTACTGGTCAACATTAAATTATTTTAATATTTTAAAACTATTTTAAATCATTGCATGTGTGGAGGCTGTTATCCATTGTTAACTTCTTCTTTTTGCTTTCTTCTCATCGTAAAGTTGCATCTTACAATTAATATTCATTGCAATGATCCCTCCTTTTTGCCTTCTCATTATAGGCAAAAACATAAAAGGTTTTACTGTCATTATTTTATATAAGACGAATCTTCATTACTAGACATCCTACATGTTGATGAGTTAAGCTGTAAGAGAGTAGGACTCCGTCTTTTAAATTAAGATCCGTAAAAGCCTGTTACAGAAGATTTACTCCTCATTATAAAGTCAACCCCAACCCAATGGTTAATATTTCGAGGAAAATTCTGGCCGTCCCTTTTTTAAAGTTTCTAACCCCAAAAGTCGACCGTTCTTTTTTTCAATCGCAAAAGACCATTTTTCGAAATATTGTACCAAAAATGTCATCGTCTTCTTCAACAGCTCCGACAACACACTTTGGATTCGAAAATCACAATTCTGCACAACGAAATGGAGGTTGAGGGGGCAGCGCCCTTTTGTGGGAGTTCGGGGGCGTTAATGATAAACGAGTTTTTTTATTTATAAAATACAAAACTATAACTGATCGGTGCTGGGTTGAATTTTTTTTCAGTTGAGACGAAGGTAGAGAAAGAGGAGGAAGAAGAAGGTTTACGGCGGAGGAGATGGAAGAAGTAGGTGGAGGACGTGGTTTGGTTATTTATAATTTTGTATCGTGGTACAAAAATTAATACACTAAAATTGATAAATCGCGGTTCAAAGATAGGCTAGCAATTACACTATTGAACAGCTGTGCAAAAATTAATACACAAAAATTAATGAATCGCAGTTCAAAAATAGACTAGCAATTACACTATTGAACCGCGGTGCAAAAATTAATGCACTAAAATTGATGAATCGCGATTCAAAAATAGATTAGAATTTACACTATTGAACCGCGGTGCAAAAATTAATGCACTAAAATTGATGAACCGCGGTACAAAAATAGACTAGCAGTTACACTATTAAACCGCGTTGCAAAATTAATTCAATACAAATTGATGAATTGCGGTTCAAAAATAGACTAGTTGTTACACTATTGAACCACGATGTAAAAAATAACGCGATAAAATTGATGAATCGCGGTGCAAAAATAATGACCTTCATAGCGCGCCTACGGTTCATTAAGGGTATCATAGTTATTTTACCCGGAATACCAACTTTTTAACCACCGTACAAATTGGGAAAATCCAATTTGACAAACGACGTTTCATAACAACCAAATTAACCAACCACTTTTAAATTTGGTTGCAATGTCGTCCTCGTCATTTCGTAATGACCAAATTAACCAACCAACTTTTGTCAATATCGGGTCAAGAAATTGTTATAGAAGGAAGATATTGACAAAAGTTGGTTGGTTAATTTGGTTTTTATGAAACGGGTAGGACGACATTGCAACCACATTAAAAGTTGGTTGGTTAATTTGATCGTTATGAAATGTCGTTGGTCTAATTGGATTTTCCCAATTTGTACGGTGGTCGAAAAGGTAATATTCCCTTATTATACCAGCAAAAGTGACATTTTCCGATTAAAAATAAACAAGGATGTAATTTAGTGATTAAAACATTCAAAAAATGGACCGGCCCACATTTTTTTCTAATATTTTGAGTATACTGATAAAATCTCCCATCGGATCTGGTAGTTGATACGGTGCATGGGCCTCGTGTTTATAAAAATAATAATCATTAGTACATCACTTTACACGAGGTTTTTTTCTTGGCACCCCTTGTCCATCCCCCACCGACTCCACTCCCATAGACCGATCTCAGTAAATACTTTTCACACTAATATCTGTTTTTTATTCATAAATCTATATGTTATATGTTAATATCATTTTTTTTAAAAGTACCAAATACCTAAAAAGTACTTTTCAGTAATTATTTTCAAAAATATTTTCATTGAAACAAGGAGCTTTATATTTGGGCATAGAGAAGCTCTAGATCTTGCTTGTTTTACTCCTTCATTCCCGAGCTACGATGGTTGAAATAGGGCAATCATTCATAAAAGTCGATGTTGTATGACATTCCGATCTCACACGTTAGGTCACATCTAGTTCCCAATCTACGATGGTTGAAATACACATTTTATGATTTATTTACACATTGGTCCCTAATTATTGGAGAATATGGTATTAAAATTTTCACATTGCCCTCTTATTTTGAGGATGTTATATATGGCCCCCTTATTTTGTGCATGTGAGTGTCACATGATCACTTAACGGAAATACACAAATGGCATTAGCGCTAGGGACCTCTGATGAGTAAAAAAAGCCTACTTTGGTCAGTGGTGAAACTTTTTTAAGTTGGGGGACTGATGATGAGTTTGGCCAAAGTTGAATGACTAATGGTATACTTAACCCTTTTCTTTATTTAATGAAAGTTGGCTTATAAATACTAAGTCCTTACAATACTTTAGTTATTTATGTTCCTCAAGACTTTAACTTGTTTAAGTTACAAGTCGTAACTCAAAGATAGTCAGAAGCCGACTCGGTTGAGTGTTCTCGCGCAGTTCTTCCCTATGATCTCGGCTAGAGCCTAGGTAATTTCTTGAGTATCTTGAATAGATTGTAATTATTAAACTTCCTAAGGTATAGATTCCCTAAATCTAATCTTGCTTTGATGCTTAACGCATCACATTCACTGCTATCGCGTTGCGTGAAACCGAACCTTACGTGTATCATGCCTTTGGAGTTTCTATGCTCGTGTATCTTTGTTGAACCTTATAGGAGTACTCTAGTTCATATCATAACCCATCTTGTATGTTTTATAATTTCAATCTTGGCCATTGTATGCTTGGTTGAGAGTTCGGTAGCATCATTGCTTCGTTTGACCTTTTGACTCTTCGGGTCTCTCGGTTTGCCTTCTTCCCGCCTTGTTTCGTGTCCTGCGACTCGTGAGATGTTAACTTGAATCCTAGACCTTGTTTACTAGTCCTTAACATGATTAACAATGTCCATTCATGCTTGTAGTATCCCCATTTAACTCATTGTTGAATTGTTAGATGTTCATTGCGAGTTTCGTCCTCTATTCCTTCTTGTTTCTGGTATGGAATCACTTGTTATTTGGGTTTAGAAACCCGGAGTATTAGTAAATCCTGAATTTGTGCCTTGACCTAGAAATTTGGGACTTGTAATTTGACCCAAGTGGAGTCTATTAATTATAAAATTTGTTATTTGAGCCTTAGGAGAAATTCATATGTCCTTTCATGTTCGTCGGGTCGCAATTTCGAGAACTTGAGATTTAATCGGGTATGACCAACTTTGTGTTTTTGTATTGGTTTAGGGCTTAAGACTCTAATCGAAGTCCTTGGATAATGTAAGTGTGAATTTATCTCTAGTAATTGGATTAAGGAGGCTCGGGTCACAAATGTGTGATTGAGATTATTGTGAATGGTCAAATCATGAATAAAAGACATTTGAAATGGTCAAATCATGAACTAAGATTATTGAAATTATTGAGAATGCAATCTAGACTGTAGTATCCCAATGGAAATTGGTGTCTAATATGATAGGAATCCCGACTCACACTACAACAAAAATGGTCTTTCACAACGTTTTTAAAACGTTGTAATAGGTCTTTAACAACGTTTTAAAAAACGTTGTGGAAACTAACGTTGTAATAAGTCTTTTTTTTACAACGTTTTCAAAAACGTTGCAAAAAAACGTTGTCTTATGTCATTACACAACAACATTGTGGACGATTTTAAACAACATTTTAAAAACGTTGTTAATAATGTAACACAACGTTTATGAATAAAACGTTGTAAAAGATTTACTACAACGTTTATTAAAAAAACGTTGTCTAAAGTTTTATACAACGTTTTATCAATAAACGTTGTCTAAAGGTTTCTACAACGTTTTGTTAGTAAACGTTGTGGAATGTTTTTTACAACGTTTTATAATAAAACGTTGTAAAAAACCTTATACAACGTTTACTAAAAAAATGTTGTATAAAACTTTATACAACGTTTATAAAAAAACGTTGTAAAACATCTTACACAACGTTTTTTTAATAAAACGTTGTAGAAAACTTGAAACAACGTTTATTTATAAAACGTTGTATAAAACTTCAGACAACGTTTATGTATAAAACGTTGTAAAAAACATTCCACAACGTTTATTTAAAAAACGTTG
Source organism: Codonopsis lanceolata (assembly GCA_013146195.2). Classification (NCBI taxonomy): domain Eukaryota; kingdom Viridiplantae; phylum Streptophyta; class Magnoliopsida; order Asterales; family Campanulaceae; genus Codonopsis; species Codonopsis lanceolata. The sequence continues at coordinate 19,861 of JABEVN020001325.1, forward strand.
TATAAAACTTTAGACAACGTTTATGTATAAAACGTTGTAAACATTCCACAACGTTTATTTAAAAAACGTTGTATAAAAACTTTCTACAACATTTATTTAGAAAAACGCGTTGTGAAAAACCTTTATACAACGTTTATAAAACGTTGTAATAGCTATTTTCCAAAAAAATAATTTAAAAGCAAATCGGGGATCATTCGTTTCTGAAATATGTAACCGATATGAGTAGATACATAACTGCAATTCTAAACGAGTTAACACTACATAGAATATAAAGCACTAAGTTTACAATGAATATAAGTTTGAAGTTCAAAATCATGATTATAGAAAGCGAACAAGGCCATAGGAAAAAAAAATTTTCTATAAGTTATTTGTACTTTGTCATAATATTTTTGCCCTAAGCAATTCGGGATTACTTTACATCTAAAACCTGGGTTGAATCACAAAAGGAGCAACGGAGGATATTCAATAAGAAATTACATGGAAGTGACCATGTACCCTTCTCATCAACCACACAATTTCCCATGCTCAATATAATCCCAAGTAGCAGAAGACTGGATATAGTAAGTACACACAATCCAAGAAGCTACAATACTAACATTAACAAGATTGGGCGCGAAGGCGCCTTTATAGAACACAACTTATGCCACCTGTTGTGGGCTTCATCTAGGAGTCCAAACAAGAAAGTTTTGCGCCTTCTCACCCAAGTACTAGTGGTTAAGTGAATTCCCTTCTAGCTAGCGCCAACCACACTTTCCAAGTTCGCAAGTGCCACAAAATGGTCAGCCTCAACAAACAAATGGACTTCCACTGGGAGCTTGTTTTAGAACATCGTGCAAGTTCCCAACATTAGGCGCATTTCAGGGTTTTGTATCGGGACGAATATCCAGGACATAAATTTTTTGAATAGTTACATAAAGGTCTGCTTCTCAAGTGAAGTCACACGATATGACACCCAAAGACCCTCTAGCCGCAGCAATAACATGGAAGACCGAGCACATACCAAAGACAAGGGAATGAAGAATCATGTTTTAGTTAAATGCAGACAATCACCGCAGATGAGAGCTCATGATAGAAAATGATATATATCATAACAATTCAGCCATAAGACTTGTCTCCCAATAATGATGTTACGCTCACACACACATGTTCGATGCCCCTTTGAACTTTAGATTTTAACTAAAAGTACTGCATTTGCCGCTGACAACATCAAGAGGATAAGTGAAAGTCCGGCCTAGTAAACCCAAGAACCGATCCACATGCAAGTTTCACCAATATATTCTTCCCATGCTCCTCAGGGGACGTGGCTTTTCATTTCCTCATAAAAATAGAACTTCAAACCGGCGTATGGAAAGATTCCGTGAAAGCGATGGAGCCGACGAAAAAAAAAATCACTAGTTAAATGAGAAAACCTAGCAGGGATATAAGCGAGAACCATGAAAAGAAGCACCAAAACTACAACATACCAACACCGCGGTAGAGGCCTCTTAGCCCAGCCTCCCTATAGGTCTTGGAAAAGGCCTGAGATTCCTTTATAGACTTGTTCAAGCAATTACCCCTTGAACATGCAATTTCGAGACCCCACAACCTACAACCAAAAGAAAGGTGAGAGAGAGAGAGAGATTTCAAACAAGATGAACAATCAATGTTTTATTAAGAAAACTTTTGTACCGATAAGCCAATTTAGTTCTGACCAAATTAAGAGGATAGGTAAAAAGCACCGCAGCTCCTCCGTAAAATGATCCACCACAAGATCAAGAACTGGCCGCTACCAATGCCCGCTCCCATTAATATTAGAGGAGTTATGTGAAAGCAAACAATTTTTCTAGCGAAGATCAAACTATACCATTATCTATACTCATTGCACCAATGCAAACCAAAAATAAAGACAAAATCATACAAAGTAGACAAGTGAATTATCAAAATTTATCATTTTCTCCTCCAAGCGTAAATTGAGTGACAAGTCGATATAACTATGTGCAATGATGTAGTGTTATCTCTTCCAAGACAACAATATCTCGTAATGTCAAATAAAAAATGTATAGGAGCACACTTTGTCCCATTACTAAATCTTCGAATGCATACAATATTGTTCTCGGTTCTCACCGCCCGGAAGCAACAATACAATGCAACCGTCACCCACATCCATTATTGTTGGTCCAGGTAGGCTCAATCTAGGCTAGAAGGGGGGGGGTTGAATAGCCTAGATATGTTTTTGTAAAACTTTTCTTTTAAGAACACTTCTTAAGGATTTATGAAAGGTTTGAATAGAAGTGCTTAGGCGTGAAACAAATCGGATTCGAGATAATCAAGAGTCTTTGTCAGAAAGCGTGAATCCGAAACAGCAGTTAAACATAAACAAGCTTAAAGTGAAAGATAAGAAGAGTCTCGAATCGCACACGAATTTGAAGTGGTTCGCATCGTGAATAGTACTACATCCACTACCAAAGTGGTTAGCTTTGGATTTTAAAAGTGCACTTGTTTTATCCACTAGGTTTATGATTTAGATCTCTAATGGATCGTGTACAAAAGTAGTTTTTAACAAGTGTATAGAGGTGAGAGAGACAATCAATAGATAATTGTTCTCCACACGTGCGTAGGATTAAAGAACGCTTTAAAGACAAAGCGTGAATGAAGCCGAGAAAGAATTTAAGATGGCGATCCAAGCAGCCTTTAAAGTTTGGTGAAGTGTTAGCCCTTGTCCTTTGATCTCTTGAATGCTTGAGTGATGAAGATGAAGCTTAAGAGTTAATGCGCAAGAGTTATTTCTTCGTATCTTCAAAACTTGAATATATACCAGAAGAGACCTTTGACCGTTGGGTTAAAATCGAGATAAATCGGTCCAACGCCTTTGCATTGAATGCAATTCGGCGCTTGGGAAAGAAATGCCCACGATATCGAGATGCAAGAGAGAAGACATTACTAAACGTAGTAATGTTTCAAAGTGCTTTGCAGCTTGGAAAGTCTTCTAGCCAAAACGGGTAATGTCTTCGCCTTGATTTTGAGATTCATGCCGGATGTCATCATGCAGAGTTGACTTCTTGAAAAATAACTGTGAAGACATGATGACTAGATATTTTCGAAAATATCTAAATAGGTGTCCACGTGTCATTGTTCCTTGATTTTGGCCAATTTTGATTTTCAGCTATTTGAGCAGCACTTCAAAGTCTGGCTGCTCCTTCAAGGGTCTTTGTAGAAGCTTGCAAGAGCGCTAAGAACTAACACTTAGAAACTATTCTAAACAAAATGATTCTAAGACAGCTTGCCACACTAATCCAGCACGCATCTTTTAGCCTATCAGACAATAGAATCGAAGATGACTCAACCAAATCTAATCATAGGAATCAACAATCTCCTCCTATTTGGTTGATGTCATCATCTCAGCCTACTGCGTATTTTTGAATCATGCACCGAGATAATAGTATGTCTTAAGGAAATTTTGTTAAGAGCGCACATACCTCTCGAGCGTAAGTCTTAGTAGAGAGATAGCTAGACTAAGTACTTACGAGGATAAAAAACATTAAGACAAAGTACTTAAGAAGAGCAAGGTTTAAATCTATAAGTATGCATGCAGATATAAAGATTTAAACGCTAAGTTTAAATTGGCGTATATATCGAGAAAGAAGCAATTTAAACTTTGAAAGAAACTTGAGACATCTGTGATTAAACAAGCCGTTTTAAACAACAGGTTTTGTCAAAGCAAAGATGGTTTAACAACGTAAATATAGAAACGTAATACCAAATGTAATTAAAATAGGTTGGGCCGAGTGCGCTGCTCTAAGTAGTCTCCAACCTGCATTCGGATTCGCCATTCAGACGTTTCTAGCCTGCCTTCCTCAATCGTGGCTTGATTCAAGAAGTGAGTAGCTCTCTCCTCCCGATGGCACCAACCCTACTGCTCAATTCGGCGCAAAGACGCCTCTTGCATTGGCTTTTTCGACGTGGTGCGGATTGGTGAAATCGAACTTTCGCCGGCTAAGAATTGCCCGAGCCATGGCGGTTTGAGCTCATTGAAAAGATCAATGCCGATTTGTCGAGAGTGCAAAGATCCCGACGTAGCAGCTTGTTGATCTTGAACTAGAACCCGTGAGTTGTGAAGGCCCGAGCAGTTGTCGCTCACTAGTTGATCAACAATCTTCCCTATATCAAAGATAGTGGTGATGTAGCATTGAGGCCGTAGTTGTTACATCAATCACGGGCCATGAAGAAATCGGCCCTGCTGAGCTGAGCCGCTTGGTCGTTGTTTGCTCAAGAAGCTCCTTAACGGCGTGATCGCCAGCAGTGGTAGTGAAGAGAAGGGTTAAGGTTAACTCGAAATATGGCCGGGTTGAAGGTTGTGGAGCAGTGGCTGGAGAAGAGAAGATGAAGCAGGTTTGGAGGAGAAGAGGGTTTGAATCAACCTCAATGTCGTGGCTAGGCCGATGCAGGTGTGAGAAGCGTAAGAAGAAGAAGATACTTCTAAGAGGGAAGAAGGAAGGGATAGTCGTAGAAGAATGAAGTTAGAGAGGAAGGAGAAGGATAGAAGGTCCGATATGGAGGAGAAGTCAAAGAGAAAAAGAGTGAGTGGCGTAGGAGATGGTGGGAAAAAGAATTTGGTATAGATCGTAAGAGATGGAGATGGGGGTAAGATACCGAGAGATGGGGAAAGATTTCGGCAGAAAGGCTGTTTGATACGTAAGAGTAGATATGTGAGGCAAGAGAAGAGAAATGGTCGCATAGTAAAAGGAAGGAGAGCAGTGGATGGAGCAAGAGTTTGAAGGAACGTGTATAATGGCTAAAGAGGTGTCCGGAAGAATGGTGGAGATGGGTTCAGTGAATGGGTGGAGAAGGGATAGAGTCTTGAGGTGGAGAGGGTGATAGAGCCACGCACTCTTTAACGGTCCGCGCTGCTTGGGAGTGTGGGAAGAATGCTCCTCCTCAACAAATGCCAGGGTTGAAGAGGGAACGGGTGAAGAAGGGGTGGCAAAGAAGTTCTCCCCAAATGCCAGCCAGGGCCGTTGGAAGAAGTGAGTGGGAGGGGAGGAAGAAGATATTGAGAGGAAGGTGGGATGAAGGGAATGAAAGGTTCAAGGCTCGCGCGATTTTGCACCAGAGGAGCAAAGACGTGATCGCACTCTCTTCAGTACGTGAGCCGAGTAGATCAACAGAGCGCACTTTTTCTGCCTAGCAAGAGGTCCAGCAGTGACGCAGCCAGAAGTTCTCTTGGGAACCGTTCTCTAAAGAGTAGAAGAACTTTTCTTTCCTTTTGTGAGCCGTGGCGGATGGAGCATAGCCTGAAGAGCAGCCTTCACAGCCAGCCTTCCTCGATAGCTTCTGGCTAGCCGCTTGCCATGAAGGAGTCCACAGAGTTTCGGATTGATTTTAATGATCTTGAGGAGGAGGCTTCAAGGTATGAACGATGATTAGAGGAGGAAGTCCTTGCCGAGCTCTTTTCATTGCGGAGCTTGTGGTGTGATACAATGAAAGTGCCGGTGAATTGGATGGATAGCTTGATTTTCTTCATCTCAAAAGCGAAGAGGCGAGTATGGAATCGAAAGGTCCGAATGAGACGCTTAAGAAGCATTTAACAAAGGGCCGCT
>JABEVN020001326.1:0-25430 GCA_013146195.2 Codonopsis lanceolata
TTAGAACAAGGAGATATGACCGTGGCTCGGTATTCAACAAAGTTTATGGAGTTGGCTCGTTCGTAGTTACTTGGTGCGGATGAGGCCGAGGAAGACAGAGGTTTGTGAAAGGCACGAAGCCAAATATCGTGGCGGCTTATTCCATTCACGCTACGGATTACCAAGAGGTTGTGGATCGTGCATATGCGATGGAGACATCGAGGTGCGCTGAAAATATCAAAAAGACTAATAGGGGCCACGAGGATAAGAGGAAGGTGACACCTCAAGCAGATAGTCGAGAAAGGTGCGTTCGGGTGGCGGAGTGGTGTTACTACTACGCTCGGAGAAGGCGAGGTGGCGGGTTCACATGTAGCTTTTGTAAGAGGACAGGGACACACAGGGATAGGTCTTTGAGGGTACACAGAAAATGCTTTGTTTGTGGCGATCATGTTCGTAAGAGATTGCCCGAAGAGGAGAGTTAGTCGATGCAGGAGTACTAGTCAACAATTCGGTGGCTCCAAGAGAGATGGTGGTCGACCTAGAGTTTGAAAGCAATGCAGCGTGGCGATTGGCCATCGCGGAGTTTGAGACTATCAGAAATAGGAAGGTATATTCTATATATATATATATATGTAAATACCGTTGCTACTACTATACAATTATTATGAGTACATTTTAATTCAGTAGTTTGCGTGCATTCATACATACATTATATGGTGTATTGTGTATTATTAGTTATTTGCTCGTCGAAATAATACCCCAATGTGAGATTGATATATGATATGGTTTGTTTTGTAAATTACGGTAGGTAATCGCACGTGGTATATATATGGATTCTTGTTTAGTCTATATATATATATATATAAGACTATGCTTTTGTGTGGTTATATATATAGAGTTATGTATGTATATATATATATATATATATATATATATATATGTTTTGTATATATATATATATATGTGGTTATATATATATAGGGCCATATATGTATATATATATATATATATATATATATGTATATATATATATAAAGTATGATTGTATAATGATACTTATATAATAATATATATATATATATGTATATATATATATATATGTATATATATATATATATATATATATATAAAGTATATAGCATAATATATTGATACTTATCGTTTGGTATGATGTTTGTATATTCTATAAAGATATGTTTTATGTAATGGATATTATAATACTATATTATTGTTAGTGGTCATTATGCGAGTAGGACATACACTCGACCGTGAGAAGGTTAAAGTGCCATGATTTATCAATTGGTTTCGCTACACGGGAGAGATTGGCCGCTTCACCGTGAGTATTGAGACGTTAACGTTGCGATAGGATGCTTAGTATATGCATTGGTTGTAGACTTGGTCTAGAGCTTAAGAAAGGATAGTTTTGCGGAGTATGGACGTTACAGGCATTAGTAGCCTTGTCGATTCGTGGTGATTACTGGGAAATTATCTTGGTTGAGTGTACTAGGTACACGAGTTTTGTGATAGCTATAATTGTTGTTGGCCAAGGTAATAGACCTTGTTACTTGGTCTGAATTTTTTATTCAGTTACGTGCATTAGTTATAGGGAACACCTACTTGATGCATTACATTGTAGTATACTAAATTCTCATGTTCATTCATTTCATTAGTATAGGGGACTGTTTGAAGGATGCTTAAAACTTTTTATTCATGAACCTTCGCATCCTTACGACGGAAACTTTTGAAGCTAATTCAGTAGGTACCCTGAATTGGTGAGCAAAAGGAATTCGTCGTTGGACTAGGATTGGTAAGAATTAAGTTAGAAATTGACTATACCCGTTACCAAATGGAATGGACAGATATGGAATGAATTTTCAAAACATTTCATTAATGTGCTCTTATGTGTTCTTACCGCGATAGGGAAATCGCGAGTGAGATTTACATGGTTTGAAATGCTGATGTGATTATCTTTGATTTGTTTGTAAGTTGCTCCATAGGCAATTATTAATTCTTGTAACTAAGAATCTTTTGTGATTGAATTCCATGTTGTGCCCCGAAACAAATAGTTTCGGTAGTTGAATGTGTTCTTATGTTGAAGTTTGGATTTTTGCCTACTTGGTTGGCATAGTGTCGTTTGTATGTGTATCCGTGAACCAAATATGAGTCATGTTATTTTCAATTGTAAGTGTTTTATGTTGTTATGTCCTTCGAGAGTTCGTAGACTTTGAATTTGGATTATTATAGTTCGACCTTCGTGTACATGGTTTAGCATATGGTGGTAGACTCGGAGATTCGAGTCTAGGTTGGTGGATTTGAGACCGAGTGTTCACCCGGAATTAAGAAACACCGTAATCATTGTCTCGATGTATTGTGGTTGAGTGTGGACCTAATGTTGGTTTGTATCATGATTTAGAATTCGGGACGAATTCTTTTTAAGGTGGAGAGGGTGTAACACCCCGCTCCTTCGTTAGCTCGGTTTGCGTGCTATACTTGCACTTCTTCCTTTGTTGACTGTATGATTGGTTTGCGAGAGGGTCTAGATATGTATGAGAGACCACGTTAAGACCAAAACATTATTAAGAGACTCCGTATAGTTGTTGACTTGCTAAAGTCACAAGTCGTGACTCGACGATAGTCGGAATGCGACGCGATTGAGGGTTTGCTTGCGTTTTGTGTTCGTGACCTCGGTTTGGCCCTATACCTTTAAAAGATGGTTTATTAACATGTTTAGATGTATTAGACTTCAAGTTGGAGGTGTTCCTTAAGTCTATCGATGATTTGGAAGCTTTGGAGATAGCGTTCGTCTCTATCGCGTAGTTCGGGGATCGAGTCGTGTAATCGTCTCTCCTTTGGAATTCTTATTTCCCTAGTTGTTATTCAACTTCCTAGAAGTATTTAAGCTTCTTCATTAGCCCTTAGACTTGCCTTAAAAGTCTCCTTTCATTGCTCGTTCGATTGCGAGTTCATTCGTCGTTCCGGTTGCACGTTGTTGCACCCCTTCCCGGTTTCGCTCCGAGTTGTTTCGGGAGTTGTTCGGGTGTGTTTCCGACTTGTTTTGAGTTGGGTTAGACCTTAGAATGGTTGCCCATAAGTTGGGACCATTTAGGACATGTTTAGACCAAGTTTTGAGGACATAAAGAAGGTCCAGAAGCCCAGGCGCCCGCCTGGCATCTTGTGAGGCGCCCGCCTCAAGTTCTGGGAGCAATTACAAAATGAACAAAGTCTGGAGAGAGGTCAGTAGTTGAGGCGCCCGCCTGGAGGATGTTGAGGCGCCCGCCTCAACATCAGATACACACTTCGGGATTTTTCCCCTGTTTTGATGCTGAACGACTTTTACACCCAAACCCCTATCCAAACCTTTTCTAAACCTCACTTACACCTCCCTAACCCTCCTTACTTATACCCTAACATCTCTAACAAGTTTTATGGGTGGATTAGTGAGTGATTGAGTGGATTAATTAAGCCCAAATCAGATTTTTAAGACACCACATTGTGGTGACACTTGTCCCACTCAGATTTCAGCCAAATATAAGCCACATCTGATGAGTTTGACCTTCATTTCTCTCCTCCCTTCTCCAAAAACGGGATTAGCTTCCTCCATGGTTCCTCCTTGAGTTCTTGAAGGTTTCTTCTTGGTTTCCATAGCTCCCTTCCTCCATTGTTGAAGCCAAGCCATAGGATTGAAGAGCTTGTTGAGAGGAGCATTTCCAACCGATTAGTTTTCTCATTTGCTTTCTTGGGTGTATAATACTTGTAAGTTACTTCTTCTCTCTTTGATTTTGTACTCATTGATCCTAAGGAAAACAAACTCTATGCTATTTGAGGTCAATGAGTACACATACTTGCTTTGTGTGATTTTTAACTTGTGATTTGAGCATGTGAACTTGTTAAGAGCATGTGTAGGATGACTTCTATGATTATTGAAGTATATTGTTACTCTTCATCTTGTGTTTCTAGGATTGTGAGCATGCTAGAAATCATGTTTACCTTTTATTTGGGTTTAATATGATAGTAGGCATAAGTTTGGGAATTTGGATGTGTGATCTCACTAGATAATATGAGTATGACCATTTATTTGAGATTATGTGATTTGTAAAATGGGTATAAGATTTTGTTGAGTTCTATGGATTTAAATCTTGGGAATCTAGTCCGAATGATTTTTGGGGAAAATTGTTATAAATGTGAATGATATGTTAATTTGGGGATTTATGAAATAGGTATTTAATGTTGTGTGATAATTAAGACTCAATGGAGTTGTTTTAGGTTCAATAAGATGTTAGTGAGCCTTAGGTTGAAATCCTACGATGTTTGGGTTTGGTTGGTTTTGATGATGAGTACCGAAAGCATCTCGAATCGTGTCCCATTTGTGACACCCATGATATAGAGGCTTATTGGGGATTTATTTAGAGCGTGCTCGTAGAGCACAGAGCATTAGAGACCAACCTATGATCTCGTATTACTTTAAGGAATGATTATCGAAGGAGTTCTCTTAGGGAATTTGGTCGCGCACATGAAAACACTTGCGAGGATATGACTACAGAATAGTTTTGGTACCCTTGAGATTGGTTTTGAGAATGTCGAGTATATATGACGATTGGGACTATGGTTAAGTCCGGTGTACCTTTAAGCAAAGCTTAAATGCTAAGTCTTTATTTATGATTGTTCTTAGACTAAAATAATAGTCTTTGGTTGAACCTCGAGTAGAGGACTACGGTAGACCTCATGTTGTAATTTCTTGAGCTTATATGCTACGTTTGATTGGGTTGTGACTTGAGGGTTAGGAATACCTCCATATGTGGTTCTTGGACTATACTGATAAGTTAGTTGGATTTGTTAAATATGTGCATTGTTAAATTGGTGTGTAGAACTTTATGTCCTACTTGATTTGATATGTCCGCTATGATCGGTCTTGGTTCTTGTTTGAGCATACGAGTAAATATCTACTTGTGCATTTCATAAAAGCCCAGCCGGCATTATTTGGATTTGGTTTTTCTGTCAGGGTAGGACGATACATCGCCTATACGAATCGTAAGATCCGTATTCGCTATGGATCGCCGTGCACTGGACCTCACACACCCCTCCATTGTTGGCGCGATGGGAAGTAGCCCCCTTGCCGTAACAATACGTGCGACATTGGCTGCTAGCTAAATCGAGTGATTCTCGATAAAAGTCGATGACATCACAGAGCATCGATGTGGCACGAACCAGTATAACATTGTGTATTGCAGGAGCAACACAACGGCGCTATTTGGGTACCTTCTCTATCCCTTATGTGGCTTACTATGAGCACTTATATGAAAGATAACGTGCTATGTGATTTATGAAGTTTATGATACTTGATGTCTTAATACAAGTTTATTGTTGGTATACGATTAAGATGCCATGATTTTATATATGCTTGTGCATTATGCCATGTCACGTAATGCTATGCCATACAATTGCATTTAGTAACTTACTGGGTCATTATGACTCATTTCGTGTGTTTGTTTTCCTTAGTTTTTGATTAGCTCGTTAGTGCGCGTTGCGGCGACTTGTCGGATAGCTGGTCTTAGGGCAATAGCTTGGAGATTTTATTATTATTGTATTTATTATCTTGTGAGACACGGATGTGAAGTTATGTAAACTTTACTTGGGTAGTTATGTTAGTATCTTATTATTGTTTTATTTTGGGAGCCGAATGTTCGGTCATTTGTTGTATTTATTTAGAAGTTATTATGTCATCTTCTAGAGCAAGGTTTTAGCTCGCTTATTCTAGTATGGTGTTATGGTTATTTCTGTCTCCGACAATTTTAGTTGAGAGACATTGGATTAGTTGTTAGTATTTAATATCTTATTCCTTTAGTTGATTTGTCCCTCCGGCATGTTGTAGCCTTTGAGTGGTTGTTTCTCAGGTTGGTATTCTGTTGGTTCGCCGGCCTTAGGTTGCCGATAGTTGTTGTACGTGCGCAATGTTGCGTCACGCAAGTCGTAGATTTGTCGAGAGATAGTCGTCTCTCAGCCTTGTTCCTTAGTTATAATTATAAGCTTGGGTTCCACTTATGATTTGCTTCCGCATATTTTAGTTTTTGGTTATTCGGTTTTGCCGTTATGGCTTTACATTCCTGTTTAGAGTTTGTTGGTTCAACTCTCGACTCGCACCACTACGCCTAGCGGGTGCTTGTCCGTCTTTTAGCTTGTCTTGACGGAACGACCTTGGGATTTCGCATTGGAGTCCGGGTCGGGCTGTCACACTCAACAAGTTTTCATTTAACTTAAACTTACTCTTCATATGGTTCAACTTCCGCAGTATTAAACACATATCGATGAGCATTCTGCAAGTCTTCAACAGACAATATAGTATGCTCTCCTTTGGAAATCGGTCTCCCGTCAAATATTCTATCATCTTGATAGTCCTCATTACGATTATGTGTTTCACAAATTTCAGAAGCTTTCTTGATATACCAACTGCAATATGTCATGCACTCTTCGGCAAGATAACATTCACATATGCATCCTTCAGGACGTGAAGGATTTCTAACATTTTCCTTGCCTGTCTTCATGAATCTAAAGATGATCGAATAAAAAAGATGAAGACAAACAACTGAAACTATTGAAAAAAATGTTTGAAGAATAGATAGAATATGAATACCTTTCAAATGGATACATCCAATGGAATTGATTTGGTCCACAATAATGTGTTTCCCGTACTAAATGTATTGGCAAGTGCATCATGATGTCGAAGAAGGAAGGAGGGAAATATCTTTCAAGCATGCACAATGTCTCAACAATTTCTTCTTCAACAACTTATAGTTTTTCTGAATCAATCGTTCTTTGACTTATATCGTAGAAAAATGAGCATAGTCGAAATATTGCATTTTTGGGTCCTTTAGGTAAAATTCCCCTCAATGCAACAGGCAATAACTGTTGCATTAAAACATGATAATCATGGGACTTGAGTCCAAATATCTTGTCATCTTGCGTAAAACAATTTGCAATATTTGAGCTGTACCCGTCGGGAACCTTCAAATTTCTTAATCGCCAATAAAAGGTCTCCATCTCTAAACTTGTTAGAGTATGTTGTGCTGGTGGAAGAAATATCTTATTATTCTCTTCAACCCTTGGGTGCAAATCTGACCTAATTCCCATTTTTTCCAAGTCTTTATGAGCATTAAGACCATCCTTTGATTTTCCTTTGATATTAAGCAAAGTGCAAACTAAACTCTCACCACAATTCTTTTCAACATGCATTAAATCTAAACAAGCATGGCCTTAGGCAAATCTGCAAAAAGAATGACATTGTTATTGACTAATAAACTCTACAATTTTATTAAAGTATTCATAAAGTATGAAAATGGTTTACCTCATAATAAGGCAACTCAAAGAAAATTGGCTTCTTCTTCCACATGAGACCTTTTACGACTTTCTTTCGTTTAGTCTTCCTCTTCCTCTTCTTGTGGCCCTTACCTTTTCCCCTTCCTCTCCTTGTTTCTTCCTCATTGTTAATTTCCTCCCCTTTTCCAAAATCATTTTCAATGTCACTTACAACTTTTAAAATTTCAGAACCAGTCAATATTGGAGGCTTGGCCCTCTTCTCGATGGTTCCATCAAACCAACTCTTCTTCTTTCGAAAAGAATGATTGGATGCAAGGAATCGTCGATGACCCATGTATGCACACTTGTTGCTGTAAGGTAGCCATATTGAACAAGTATCAACACCACAAATAGGACATGTTGTCTTACCCTTTGTAGTACATCAGATTTCCATATGAAATCATTAATTGTCCACATTAGAATGACTCTCAAATTGAACATGCTCTTCTTATATGCATCATACACCTCAACCCCACTTATCCATAATTCTTTCAAGTCTTCAATGAGAGGCCTTAAATATACATCAATATCATTTCTGGTTGCTTCGGCCCAAGGGATTAGCAAGGTTAACATCAGGTTCTCTCTTTTCATGCATAGCCATGGGGAAGGTTGTAAGTAACAAGCATCAGCGGCCCACTTGACTATACGTGGAACTTAGATTACGATAAGGATTAAATCCATCTGTAGCAAGTCCAAGTCTGCGATTTCGATGATCAGATGCAAAATCAGGCCAATTAATATCAATAAAATTCCATTGAGGTGAATCAACCGGGTGTCGCATCTTGTTATCCTTACTATGATGAGTACTGTGCCACAATAGTTGTTCAGAATTTTCTGGTGATTTGAACATCCTTCTAAATATGGGAATGATTGGAAAGTACCTCAAAACCTTGGCAGGTACCCCCTTTTTAATTTTGCGTTCATCTCCTTTTCCATCGACTTTCCATCGGGATTTCCCACATCTTGGGCAATTGTCTAGATCTTTCAGGTCTTTCCTAAATAGACAACAATCATTAACACATGCATGTATTTTTTCATACCCCAAGTCAAAGGTTTTTAAGTAACTTTTGCCATAACTTTTGGTTATGCAAAGTATACTCTCTCATTTCGTTAACATGCACATCTATCTCTTCATCGTTAACATGTGCATCTGAGAACATCCTATATGTATCGTCACGATCACATGTCATTTTGGATGAAGTGCTAGGATGTTTTCCCCATGGAAAATCCAAATCTTGTATGTCTCATCCATCCCAAACATAATCGTCGACACTACATCGTCACTAGTGCGGAAAGCGATATTTTTTACATCGAGTACAAGGACACCGAATTTTTGGGGATTTCTAACTTCTCCATAGCATGCAACGAAAGCTCTAGCTCCCGCACTATGCAGGAATTGGTCTACAAAGAAAACCTTAAAAAGTTAATTGGCTAGCACCAAGAGAGTATGCTAGTGCCAAAAGAAAATGATCATTGAGTTGAGATTTAAAACCTTGGTAGATACAACCAAGATTTATCCATTGCCTCTTAACCTTTTTCCATCTAGCACTTCTACTAGGAAGTTGAAAAATGATTGAAGAAAACACTAATGAGATCCAATTTGTGCATTAGAATAAGAACTAACAAAAGGATTATTAATAGAATCATTGTGAAAATTCAGAGAAAGGAACTTGCTAGGTATACAGTCACTAAAAAACCAAGCGGAATTGAAGTTTTTAACTTCGGTGATCAAGTTTTTAACCCTTTGTGTAGGCATCTACCACTGCAACCTACATAAACTAGCACCACCACCATAACCATCATACTGCCACCACAATCATCACACTACCACCACCCACCACCTCTAATTATTTGCAACTGATTGGGTGTTTGAACCAATTTCCGGAACACATATGGCATCCACTGGCCTCCATGTCAGGACCATAGCAGGTTCCTATAAGTTTCCCAATTAGTGTCTCCACCTCTTTTCATCCTTAAGTAACATTATAAGAATATGGATTCATGACCAAACTACATAAGAGCAATGGTAGCCAGTAGGTGTGCTATGCAGCACTAAGTTTAACACTTACCTCCAGTTCTGAACCATATCAGGCTCCAACCAGTTCTCCAGATACCCACTACTTTTCATCCATAAATAAGATATTATAAAATACTGATTAGTAACCAAACTCTATAACATTACTGACACCGACTACGTGGGTCAATTGAGCCTCATGGGTGCGGTATATATGCTCCTCTGCACTGCAGAGAAGTTAAAGGGACATCATGGAAATCACTAATTATTTAAGTCTATTAGAGATCCTCACAAGCGGACAATAGTGAAAGTGGACATATTTTACTTACTTTGAGAGAATTATGTTCAAAATATGCATCAATCAAACCTTCTAAATTATTTCCATCCACGTCAGTTGTTGTACTGCCCTTCCTGTAACGCTAATGTTGATATTAATGTGGTTATCTACTTAGATTGAAAGCTGTGCTTTAGATTTCTCAAGAACAGCCCAAGCAAGCCATTGGATTTTTTCCATCTCAACCTCTAAACTATGTTAACTCTCACTAGCCACTACTAAGTCCTAAGAATAAGTCTCGGTCTCACTCTCTCACAACTCAACCCACCAACATGATGAATCGGGTAAAAACGATATGTTTTACAAAAAATATCCATAAAGCCGTCTTACCTAAGCTTTTGTCAAAACCTAAACCTTTGGAATTTGAATAGCAAAAGAAAACACACTTTTACAAAAGAAAGTATTTAAATCTAAAAACGAAAACATGAGGTATAAACATTTGAAGCTCGCTATGGACACATGGATAGTTCACTTGACCACGAAGCAGATTCAGCAATCTTTTTACACTACTATTGAAATTAACATTATACTATCCTATTACATGTTAATAACTCTAATAATAGAAAGTCAAACTGATTCCAGTAAAAGATTTGTATTCCAAATCTATTTGTTACCTCCAAATAGCAAGCAGTTGGCACGGTTTATTTCAGAATAATATTAGGGGAAATGCACTTTGAAGAGAGACCTGCCCATCATTCTTCGGCAACATTCACCAACTCATACTCAACAAGAGACAGATTGTTATCCTCTTTAACGGTGAAAGTTGCAGGCTCACCACCTCAATCGCCCCCAAATGCAATTTTGAAAAATGAGCAAGTGGTCGATTACCTAATCAAATAGTTGCTTCCAATAAAAACTGTGACACCCCGCTCCTTCGTTAGCTCGGTTTGCGTGCTATACTTGCACTTCTTTCTTTGTCGATTGTATGTATGGTTTGCGAAAGGGTCTAGATATGTATGAGAGACCACGTTGAGACCAAAACACTATTAATAGATGCCATACAGTTGTTGACTTGCTAAAGTCACAAGTCGTGACTCGACGATAGTCGGAATGCAACGCGATTGAGAGTTTGCTTGCGTTTTGTGTTTGTGACCTCGGTTTGGTCCTAGACCTCTGTATGATGGTTTATTAACATGTTTAGATGTATTAGACTTCAAGTTGGAGGTGTTCCTTAAGTCTATCGATGATTTGGAAGCTTTGGAGATAGCGTTCGCTCTCTCTATCGCAGAAGTTCGGGATTGAGTCGCGTGAATCGTCT
Organism: Codonopsis lanceolata; assembly: GCA_013146195.2. Classification (NCBI taxonomy): domain Eukaryota; kingdom Viridiplantae; phylum Streptophyta; class Magnoliopsida; order Asterales; family Campanulaceae; genus Codonopsis; species Codonopsis lanceolata. The sequence continues at coordinate 10,936 of JABEVN020001326.1, forward strand.
CTCCTTTGGGATTCTTATTTCCCTAGTTGTTATTCGACTTTCTAGAAGTATTTAAGCTTCTTCATTAGCCCTTAGACTTGCCTTAAAAAGTCTCCTTTCATTGCTCGCTCGATTGCGAAGTTCGTTCGTCGCTCCGGCAGACGTTGTTGCACCCTTCCTCTGCTTTCGCTCCGAGTTGTTTCGGAGTTGTTCTTCGGTGTGTTTCCGACTTGTTTTGAGTTGGGTTAGACCTTAGAATGGTTGCCCATAAGTATGGGACCATTTAGGACATGTTTAGACCAAGTTTTGAGGACATAAAGAAGGTCCAGAAGCCCAGGCGCCCGCCTGGCATCTTGTGAGGCGCCCGCCTCAAGTACTGAGAGTAGTTCTGATTCAGCCCAAGCCTCAGAAGGTGAGGCGCCCGCCTGGAGAATGTTGAGGCGCCCGCCTCAACATCAGATACACACTTACGGGATTTTTCCCCTGTTTTGTTGTTGAACGATTTTTATACCCAAACCTCTATCCAAACCTTTTCTAAACCTCACTTAAACCTCCCTAACCCTCCTTACTTATACCCTAACATCTCTAAAAAGTTTTATGGGTGGATTAGTGAGTGATTGAGTGGATTAATTAAGCCCAAATCAGATTTTTAAGACACCACATTGTGGTGACACTTGTCCCACTCAATTTTAACCCCCTTTTAAGCCACAATCTGAGAGTTTGACTCTCATTTCTCTCCTCCCTTCTCCAAAAACGGGATTAGCTTCCTCCATGGTTCCTCCTTGAGTTCTTGAAGGTTTCTTCTTGGTTCCCATAGCTCCCTTCCTCCATTGTTGAAGCCAAGCCATAGGATTGAAGAGCTTGTTGAGAGGAGCATTTTCAACCGATTAGTTTTCTTCTTTGCTTTCTTGGGTGTAGTATACAAGTAAGTTACTTCTTCTCCCTTTTATTTTTTGTACTCATTGATCCTAAGGAAAACAAACTCTATGCTATTTGAGGTCAATGAGTACACATACTTGCCTTGTGTGATTTTTAATTTGTGATTTGAACATGTGAACTTGTTAAGAGCATATGTAGGATGAATTCTATGATTGTTGAAGTATATTGTTACTCCTCATCTTGTGTTTCTAGGATTGTGAGTATGCTAGACATCATGTTTACCTTTTATTTGGGTTTAATATGAAAGTATGTCTAAGTTTGGGACTTTGGATGTGTGATTCCACTAGATATCCATTTAATTGAAATTATGTGATTTATAATATGGGTATATGATTATGTTGAGTTCTATGGATTTAAATCTTAGGAATCTAGTCCGAATGATTTTTGGGAAAATTGTTATAAATGTGAATGATGTGTTAATTTGGGGATTTATGAAATAGGTATTTAATGATGTGTGATATTAAGACTCAATGGAGTCGTTTTAGGTTTAATATTATGATGGTGAGCCTTAGGTTAAAATCCTACGATGTTCGGGTTTGGTTGGTTTTGATTGTGAGTACCCGAGCATCTTGAATTGTGTCCCATTTGTGAGACCCACGATATAGAGGCTTATTGGGGATTTATTTAGGCGTGCTCGTTAGGGCACTGAGCATTAGAGACCAACCTATGATCTCAGTATTATTTAAGAAATGATTATCGAAGGAGTTCTCTTAGGGAATTTGGTCGCTGCACATGAAAGCACTTGCGAGGATATGACTACGGAATAGTTTTGGTACCCTTGAGATTGGTTTTGAGAATGTCGAGTATATATGACGATTGGGACTATGGTTAAGTCCGGTGTACCTTTAAGCAAAGCTTAAATGCTAAGTCTTTATTTATGATTGTTCTTAGACTAAAATAATAGTCTTTGGTTTAATCCCGAGTAGAGGGCTATAGTAGACCTCATATTGTGATTTCTTGAGCTTATATGCTACGTTTGATTGGGTTGTGACTTGAGGGTTATGAATACCTCAGTATGTGGTTCTTGGACTATACTGATAAGTTAGTGGATTTGTTAAGTATGTGCAAATATGTGCATTGTTAAGTTGGTGTGTAGAGCTTTATGTCCTACTTGATTTGATAAGTCCGCTCTTGACGGTCTTGGTTCTTGTTTGAGCATACGAGTAAATATCTACTTGTGCATTGCATAAAAGCCCAGCTGGCATTATTTGGATTGGTTTTTCTGTCAGGCTAGGACGATACATCGCCTATACGAATCGTAAGGTTCGTATTCGCTATGGATCGCCGCACTGACCTCACACACCTCCACCCTGGGGACGTTAGCCCATCTCGTAACCAATAGAGCGAATGGATTATGCTATTGAGTTCGAGAAAGGACGCTTTTTGAAAGGCGTAGCCACTGCCGTCGATGTATCAATCACGTGCATCGTGTCACGAACTAGTATAATATTGTGTATTGCAGGAGCAACACAACGACACTATTTGGGTAACTTCTCTATCCCTTACGTGGCTTACTATAAGCACTTATATGAAAAGATAATGTGCTAAGTGGTTTATGAAGTTTATGTTACTTGGTGACTTAATACAAGTTTATTATTGGTATGCTATAAAGATGCCATGATTTTATATATGCTTGTGCATTATGCCATGCCACGTCATGCTATGCCATACAATTGCATTTAGTAACTTACTGGGTCATTATGACTCATTTCGTGTGTTAGTTTTCCTTAGTTTTTGCGAAGAAGCTCGTTAGTGCGTTGCGACTTCGTTGTCGGATAGCGGTGGTCTTCCCGCAATAGCTTGGGTTATTATTATTATTATTGTATTTATTATCTTGCGAGACACGGAGGTGAAGTTATGTAAACTTTACTTGGGTAGTTATGTTAGTATCTTATTATTGTTTTATTTTGGGAGCCGACTTGTTTGGTCGAGTTGTTGTTTTAGTTAGAAGTTATTCCGTTGTCTTTCCGAGCAAGGTTTTAGCTCGCATGTTCTAGTATTATGTTATGGTTATTTCTATCTCCGACAATTTTAGTCGTGAGTCCTTGGTTTAGTTGTTAGTATTTGAATCTCTTATTCTTTTAATTGATTTATTCCTCCGACATGTTATAGCCGTAGAGTTGTTGTTTATCAGGTTGGGTTCTTGTTGTTTCGCCGGCCTTAGGTTGCCGATGGTTTGTTGTCGCGCGCAATGTTAAGGCCACGCGAGTCGTAGATTTGTCGAGATAGTCGTCTCTCAGCCTTGTATTCCTTAGTTTATAATTATAGGCTTTGGTCCCACATATGATTTGCTTCCGCAGATTTTAGTTTTTTAGTTGTTCCGTATTGCCGTTATGGCTTTACCTTCCCGTTTAGAGTTTGTTGGTTCAACTCTTGACTCGCACCACTACGCTTAGTGGGTGCTTGTCCGTCTTTTAGTCTGTCTTAACGGCACGACCTTGGGATTTCGCATTGGAGTCCGGGTCGGGTTGTTACAAAAACAAAGATTAAGATTACCAAAAACAGAATTCATATGTACCAAGTACACATTTTATGTTATCACAGAGGATTCAAACATAACCAATTTTATAATGATAATAATTAACATAAACGAAATTCCTGTATAACACACATTTCATGTTATCTTAGAATACAGAACACAAGATCCAAAATGCTTCCATTAACAAACAAATATTGTTAACACTGGCCGAAACAAGAAAAGTAACAGATTGCAACGATCAATCACAATAAAGTAGTTAAATGGCTATTGTGGTCGACTCTGATATATTAAGGATTTTAAGGCACTTAGCCAACCCTTCACCTGTTGCTAACCCAAAAAAGATTTCTATTCCAAATCTATTTGTTACCTCCAAATAGCAAGGAGTGGGCGCGATTGATTTTAGAATAATATTAGGGGAAATGCACTTTGAAGAGAGACCTACCCGTCATTCTTCGGCAACATTCACCAACTCATACTCAACAAGAGACAGATTGTTATCCTCTTTAATCGGTGAAAGTTGCGAGTTCACCACCTCAATACGTCCCCAAATGCAATTCTCAAAAATGAGCAAGTGGTCGATTACACTAATCAAATAGTTGCTTCCAATAAAGACAAAGATTAAGATTACTAAAAATGTAATTCATATGTACCAAGTACACATTTTATGTTATCACAGAGGATTCAAACATAAACAATTTTATAATGATAATAATTAACATAAACGGAATTCCTATATAACACACATTTCATGCTATCTTAGAGTACATGAACATAGTACCCAAAACAGTTCCATTAACAGCTATTGTTAACAGGGCTTAAACAAGAAAAGTAATCGATTGCAACGATCAATCACAATAAAGCGCTTAAATGGCTACCGTGGTCGACTCGATATATTAAGGATTTTAAGGCACTTAGCCAAGCCTTCACTGTATGCTCACCCAAAAAGATTTGTATTCCAAATCTATTTGTTACCTCCAAATAGCAAGCAGTGCGATTGATTTCGAGAATAATATTGGGGAAATGCACTTTGAAGAGAGACACGCGTCATTCTTCGGCAACATTCACCAACTCATACTCAACAAGAGACGATTGTTATCCTCTTTAACGGTGAAAGTTACAAAGCTCGGCCACCTCAATACGTCCCCCAAATGTACTCGAAAATGAGCAAGTGGTCGATTACCTAATCAAATAGTTGCTTTCCAATAAGGACAAAGATTAAGATTACCAAAAAGTAATTCATATGTACCAAGTACACATTTTATGTTATCACGTAGGATTTAAACATAAACAATTTTATAATGATAATAATTAACATAAACGGAATTCTGTATAACACACATTTCATGCTATCTTAGAGTACAGAACACAATACCTAAAACAGCAGTTCCATTAACAACTATTGTTAATGTATCGAAACAAGAAAACTAATCAGATTGCAACGATCAATCACAATAAAGCTGTTAAATGGCTACTGTGGTCGACACTAATATATTAAGGATTTTAAGGCACTTAGCCAACCCTTCACCTGTATGCTCACCCAAAAAAGATTTGTATTCCAAATCTATTTGTTACCTCCAAATAGCAAGTAGCGGGATTGATTTCGAGAATAATATTACGGAAATGCACTTTGAAGAGAGACTCCGTCATTCTTCGCAACATTCACCAACTCATACTCAAGAAGAGATAGATTGTTATCCTCTTTAACAGTGAAAGTTGCAGGCTCAGTCACCTAAATACGTCCCTAACAGAATTCTGAAAAATGAGCAAGTGGTCGATTACCTAATCAAATAGTTGCTTCCAATAAGGACAAAGATTAAGATTACCAAAAACAGAATTCATATGTACCAAGTACACATTTTATGTTATCACAGAGGATTCAAACATAAACAATTTTATAATGATAATAATTAACATAAACGGAATTCTGTATAACACACATTTCATGCTATCTTAGAGTACAGTGAACACAATACCCAAAAACAGCTTCCATTAACACTATTGTTAATGTATTTAAACAAGAAAACTAATCAGATTGCAACGATCAATCACAATAAAGCTGTTAAATGGCTACTGTGGTCGACACTAATATATTAAGGATTTTAAGGCACTTAGCCAACCCTTCACCTGTATGCTCAACCAAAAAAGATTTGTATTCCAAATCTATTTGTTACCTCCAAATAGCAAGCAGCTGGCGGGATTGATTTCAGAATAATATTACGGGAAATGCACTTTGAAAAGAGACTGCCCGTCATTCTTCTAAGCAACATTCACCAACTCATACTCAACAAGAGACAGATTGTTATCCTCTTTAACAAAGTGAAAGTTGCAGGCTCGGCCACCTCAATACGTCCCCAATTCGAAAAATGAGCAAGTGGTCAATTACCTAATCAAATAGTTGCTTCCAATAAAAACAAAGATTAAGATTACCAAAAACAGAATTCATATGTACCAAGTACACATTTTATGTTATCACAGAGGATTCAAACATTATCAATTTTATAATGATAATAATTAACATAAACGGAATTCCTGTATAACACACATTTCATGCTATCTTAGAGTACAGAACACAAGCATCCAAAACAGCTTCCATTAACGCCTATTGTTATGAAACAAGAAAAGTAATCGATTGCAACGATCAATCACAATAAAGCGCTTAAATGGTCTGTTGTGGTCGACTCGATATATTAAGGATTTTAAGGCACTTAGCCAACCCTTCACCTGTATGCTCACCCAAAAAACTTGACAACAATTTTTAAAAAACAAGGAGTACCCGATACTCAAGAATTAGTTTTGAGTATTTGGTTACACCATCAAATGCTGGGGAAGTGGCGGCACGTTTGTCGTGGTCACTAAATGTGCTTATGGTTCTAACAGACACTCTTTGGGACGGAACAAGTTTGAGCAATTATCGAAACAGGGAGGTTGTCCAAGGAAAACATCAATTCCACCTATAAGATAATGAGGAGGATCGAAGGTGAAGAGTTGGGATTAGATGTTACCGAAATGGTCGTGACTAGCACGAGACAGGAGATCGAAGAGCAATGGGGTTTGTATGATGGATTTGATGTGAAGTCGAGAGAAAACTTAGGGTCCGCAAACGGAGGGAGTAAGCCGCCTTGGACGTTATATGCCAAGGATGGTGGTATGTATACAAGATACCCACACTTTATTATCTAGTCTCTAGCTTACTTGCTTCTCACTCACAATCATGTGTGTACGAACCAAAGCTAACATCATCATGCTTAATGCAACACCATGATTGATAGGTTATCCCACCAGGAATGGACTTCAGCTATGTCACAACACATGATTCATTAGAAGAAGGAGATCTTGCCTCATTGATTGGCACCGACAAGGCTCAAATCAAAAGGCCTATACCTTCTATATGGTCTGAGGTTAGACGGACATCCTTCTCTTCCATATGCATTGCCTCGTGTTTCCGTTTAACTATTTTCAGAAATCCCCTTGATAATCTAACCTTACTGACCATGCTTCTTCTTCTTTTCACATCACCACCTGATAATGCAATTTTGCTCGGGTAACCTCGAAACAAATGTTTGGACTTTCTTTTGATGCGATAATGAGATTTTTCACAAACCCTCACAAGCCAATGATACTTGCATTGTCTCGTCCAGATCCAAAGAAAACGTTACCACGTTACTCAAGGCTTTGGAGAATGCCAACCCCTTAGAGAACTAGCCAACTTGGTATTCACTACAACTGGCTGCAACTACTTAATTTCTCATCAGAGATGTAAACTACATGCTAATAGCTATTCTTCTGCTAAAATTTTGTAGACACTATTAGTTGGTAACCGAGATGACATCGAAGATATGTCAAACAGCAGCTCTATTTTTCTTACCACAGTACTTAAGCTCATCAACACATATGATTTGTATGGTCAAGAATTAGTTTTGAGTATTTTCTTAGACCATCAGAATTATGAAAAATGAGCAAGTGGTCGATTACCTAATCAAATACTTGCTTCCAATAAAGACAAAGAATTAGTTGAGTATTCTAGAAACCTACCCTTTCCTTTGTTTTCTCAACTAAACTTTTATTGGAAAAAATCATAAGGGTAAACTAACCAAGACCCCTGGCACATGTATGGATATTTGGGACACCAACCCCTACTCCTCCCCCAAATCTATCTATCTTATACAGCAAGAAGACCAATCGGTAATTAGCAGTAATAGTACACAATACCTCTCCTGAAAATTTTCAACATGACAAGATCAAATAGGAGACTGGTGTGGTAGTGGAAGACTGAAGATTAGGGAGGAGGGAGAAAGATGGGGAGAAAACCAAGGGTTAGAGAGCAAAACTAAGAGGTGATTAGTAAACTAAAATCTGAAAATAAATAAATTATAAACAACTACCTAGGGGAACAGTAAAAAAAGTACTCCATCCATCCCAAATTGAGTGTCCATTTTTTGTTTTTCACAAAAATTGAGAAATCTGACTTTTAAGCCATTTTAGACTTTTAGTAGCAAATGTACATGAATACACTTTGTGTCCATACGGACATTGATAGTTAGTAAAGGTGAATTTAGTTAATGTTAAACAAAAATGGCCACTCATTTGGGACAAGAAAATTTAAAAAACCAACATTCCTTTAAAGATGGAAAGAGGAATTATCAACTAAAAAAAAATTTAACAATTTTGTAGACACGCGCACAGTGACTGTAACAAGACTAGTTAGTGATCAAAAGTAGCCACCTGACGTGTGCACCTCTTATGATGTTCCATTGTTAGAGAATAAGTTGGGGAAGTTCTTCAAAGAGGTTTCATTTTTCTTAGGAAAATAGTGAAGACGAAAGAGTAAAATAGTAAGATAAGTACCTGAGATGGTCGCCATAGGTTTTCAAAAGCACTGAGACGGTTGTAGGAGGCCATGATCGCAGTCGATGCTGTAGTGAAAAGTGGATGTATGATGTAGATCAAGTAGATTTTGGGTTTTATTTGATTTATTAATTGTTCTTGTTCTTCAGAACTACGCCGTATTAATAAAGGCCCAGGGGGGAGGGGAGAGAGAGATAATCAAATGATCAGCCGCCTTTCACCTCTCCTCGCCTACAAACATCTGTATCCACTCACCTAGGCAACAGAGACACATGCCTTCCCCCGCTTCTTCGATGAGATGCATGCCCCTCGTCTCTCGCCTGAGACAGTCGGCTGCCTTAAATAACTATGTGAACAACTCTCTCAATTCCAATTAGCTTTCCTCAACCCTTTCCATAATAAAACCTGTCTTAAGTTGCGATGTTCTTCTATAATATATGAAAAAGATGCATACTAGGTACAAATTAATAGAATGCATAGAGCACTATTCATTTCTATACTTTGCAACCATTTCAAAAGCAGGTTTCTTCACCTTCAAAGAAATTTCCATAATCCACCCCGTTATTTATATCAATAGCTTGCCTCTTCGTGCTACAAATTAACATTACTGAATTGGAAGGACTAAAAGAGAAGCAACTCAAATACTTTTCTTCTACCCGTGGACAGCCGGCCTATAGACAAGCAAAATTGGCCAGGAAGACAACCCACCCGTCCTCTAACAGGAACTCTAAGCAGCAGCATCAACTCAATCTAGAAACCTAGTCTATATTTTTGCACAGGATGGTAAACAATTGTTTAACTGGTATTGTCTAACTATGGATTGTTGTTTTCTACTGTTGTTTGGTCTGTGGGAGTAAAAGTAGAACATGCAAAAATATGGTTCTACTTATACTTCAACAGTATATGGTATCGCCCACTAGTTTTGGCATTCCAAGATTATGCCTGTTCTCGATCATTTTGATATTTCAGCATAAAGCATTACTATATGATACAACGCAATTAGCAAATCTGAATATATAGTAGTGTGTTCCAAGCGTAAATGAATGAAGATATAATGAGACACATAAACTCAACTCAACCTTTTCCCCAATCACTTGGATACTATTAGTTGAGAAAGAATTACAGTTAACGTCGACGAATTAGTATTGCTTCCTACCATTGCTATAGAAAATGTGTAACCAAGAAGCTATTGATGTGAAATACAAAGTGGAAACTAGAGGATCACCCTGAAATGAAAAACCTCTTTTGCACTTACAATGGATGAAAGATATGTCATCACTCTATCCATTTCATTAACGTAATCCTAGTATATACTTTCCTTGATGATGTTAAATTAAAGAAAAGCAAAGAAATAAGCCTGAGAGAGAGAGGCCAAACACCTCAGATACTATATATGTTAAATTTTCGTTGAGGCCAAACATCATACACCTTGTAGGATCCACAATAAACCATATTTAATGTTAATACTCACATAATAGTGAAATTAAAGGGGATGAGAGGGGAAAATAAAACTCCAGGTAAATATAAATGAAACATTGAATTCAGAAAAAAGGGAAAGAGATTTAGAGTGTGTTAGGGCATATTACATGGTAAGATTTTAGGGCAAAGTCGCAGAGGTTATGTGTTAGGGCATGGTTTCATGAGTTCACAAATTAGATAAGGAAAGAGAGAGGTGCTTACCAGATAAACCCACGATTCAAGCGACCAAACAAGCCCTAATCGTATATACGAAACCCACAATTCTTCCTACAATATCTGCGTGAAAGGGAAGAGAAACAGAGAAATTTCAAAGATGTTTCTTATGAGAGCTCGAATCCGAAACCTTGGACTTACCTTGTTAATGCGAAAGAATTGAAGAGAGAGCTTGAGAGAAAGGGCTTCTGACTAAGATGCGGGAACTCGATTGAAGAATAGGTCAAGTTAAGCAAAAGAGAGCCACCACCTGAGAATAACGACTTACTGATTTTTTTTAGTGTAATAGCGGGAAAAAGATTAAGTCCACGGGGGAAATTAGCCCGCGTCTTTTTTTGGCGGTGGATTTAACAACGTTTCTAGGTAAAACATTGTGGATTTAACAACGTTTCTAGATAAAACGTTGTCATTTAAGGAAAACCACAGTGTTTATTTTTTTAAACGTTGTAATAAAATGCAAAAAAAATTAATCTACAACGTTTTCAATGAAAACGTTGTGTTATATATATATTAATAACAACGTTTTTCAAAAAACGTTGTGCAACAAATGTTGTAAAAGCTTATTTTTGTTGTAGTGTAATAATTTAAATTCTAAATTTTGATCAATTAATAAATCACTTCTTTTTACCACCACCAAAATAACTTTCAACCACCACCACTTATACCACCTCCTGCCGCCAACACCTCCGGCCACCGCCGCCACCAACTAACTACCTCTGCCATTATCCAACACCACTATATGCTATTTATTTTCTAAAACGTAAAATTTATATACTTTTGTTATTAGCAAAGTAATTTGAACCTTTGTAATTTATCATTTATAATAACTAACAACCATATACCATTAGACTAAACTTGATACTTGGCATATCATTGAACTCTTATTTTAAGTATAGTGTAGGATTACAATTGAATTTCACACATTATCTAAATAATAAAAATGCTATAATTTTGAAAACAAATTTTACGTTATTTAAATTCTATAGAAATTAAAAATTTATTGAATTTAAAATCAATACATCCAAACAAGCCTAAAAAAAAAAACAAAAACAAATGAAAAAACAAAAAAGCTTGGCCTAAGCACTATGCCGCAAGACTAGGCGTGTGTTAGAGATTTTGAAAGTAACCTAAGCCAAGAAATGGATGATTGTAATAATTTTTACCAATAAAGTAAGAGAAAGGTGGTCCACTTGGTATACGACAAAAATAGATAAAGTGGTACTTAGAGCATCCTCATTGTTAAATTTTACATCAACTTCTTATACAACTTTTTAACTGGATCCTACTGTCACCAATACATTTTTATCTTCTTACTCACTTAAGAATATATCTTCTCATTTTATAATATTCTTACACATCTTCTTACACAAAAAATATTAAATTTAACATCATATCATATATTAAATACAAAACCCCCCACCCCCCCCACCCCCACACACAAAAAATAATTATGTCAGTGGTCAGCCCCCTCCCCTCCCCCACCCACACTCAGCCACCCCCCTCCCCCTCACATCTCCATTTGGACCATTACCCAATACCAACTTCCTAATTAAGAAGTAAATAAAATATATCTCTCCTAATGGCTCCTAGTTGGAGCCTAGTGGCCCCTCAACACATTATTCAAGAAATAAGAAGTTGATAAAACAATACATTGGGGATGCTCTTAGATGACCTAAACAAGTTAGGTCCACCTGCTCCACATTTGATGTTTTAAAATTAGATTTAACCTAGTCCAAATTGAGGCAAAAACTAAGCAAGTTCCTACAGGTTGTGTTTTTTTCTCTTTTTTTTTTCTTATTAAAGGAAACACTTAATCCTTAGAAAATATAGATTTTAGTTTCTATGAAAAGGTTACAATTGCTCCACCCCTAGGATATTGTTTTGCGAAACTACCAACTATTGCTAATCTCACAACAAAAAGAAGAACATGGAGGAAGCTATTTTAGTTGAACCAATAATGTATTTTCTCTTAAAGTGAGTCTGAGATTTTCTTACAAATTTTAATGTAAGATAATCATGGAGAACCGTCTTACAGAAAATATATGTAAGACAGTATTTCTTAAGTTTTTACATTTCTCTTAATGTGGATTGAATTTTCCATGTTTTTCTTAAACATTACTAGTGTGTAACTCGTGCTCTGTACGGGTAGGTTTTTATTTTTTTCTTACTAAACTTATAAATATATGATACATTCTTCTTTTATAAAATATATTGTATGATATAAATGTATTCATGAAATAGGATTCCAATGTCATTTAATTATAAACTTAAGTGCAAAAACCTTACAAATTTGTAAATGAAGTTTAAAAGGTTGATCAATTAAGAAAGTGATTAATTATGTTCATTTTTTTATAATTATTATTAGTACTCAAATAAAAAGTAAATGATTGTTATATTAGAATTACATGAGTTAGTTAGCAGAATTCTTAAGGTTTCCTATTAGATGGTACATATTCAATACCCTAATGAATGAAATTGATCGTAATTTTAATGTCACATTAATAACAAAATTAGAACCAAATTATTGTTTCTCTTTCTCTCCACCTCCTCTCTCTAAAGATCCTTTGCATTTTATTTTCACACGGCGGGAGTTTATGTTTTTTTATTAATATAAGTTTTGGGTCCGTATTCTATGCGTTTAGAAATCCTATCTTATATTCGTTTTTTTTTTACTTTTGTTGTTCAATCGCTGATTCTATCTCTACACACGGTTACCAAAGGCCCATGGAGAAGCTCATTATAGCACTTGTATGCTTTTAGCCGAAATCTTATTTAAAATGGGAGAATATGGATTGATTTGGATGAATATGGAATTACAAATAAAAGGAAGATAAATCAAGTATACTTGTTATTTATGCGTTAATATTTTATATAAAATAAATATTTTTTATATTATTGGCTTGTAAGTAATACAAATATGTAGATATTTTAATTTATTAAAAATATTTTTATGGACAATGCACAATAAATGAAACTCAAAATCAAAAATCAAATATCAAAAATCAAAGGCAAAATAAAAAATACAATTATAACAAAAAAATTAATCAAGAACCATAAGTCATACATACAATTGAAACCTAAAACAAATCTAGAAGATTATGATCCTACGAAGAAAGTTTAAGATAGTCATATTTAATCAATATGGTCAAGAAACCATTAAGTCTAACTATGGTAGGAGGAGCAAGGCGAGAAGAAAAAAATTCTCTAGTGATGTCTCTACCAGATCAAAAGCCGCGGGAAGAAGGCAATTGTCTCTTTGTGTGAGTAGAGTAGGGGCTCCCGAGAAAGAGAATCGACATTAGCAAATTAAAATTAAAATGAAAATTAAAGTTAAGTACACAAAACTCCTCCACCACGACCACCGTGGCCGACAAAACGTAAGAACGAAGGTTGGAAAAGAAATTGAGGAGATATATTTTCAATCACTCATGCAATGCATGTATCAATAACATGCTAGAAATTAGTGATCTATATTATCAAAAAGTCATTCCCCATTCCATTGATATTTGTTTTTGTCAACTTAAATACACAATATCTAACTCTTTAAATTCTTGATCAAATAGCTAAATTAGCTAGAGTTTTTAGTGAAGGTTGTTGTAAGACCCCGAATCCTTATGTATTTGACTTGGTATAATTATAGGCATGATCGACCACAATTATGCAGTGTTGTCGTACCTGTTGTATTTATTGTCGTTTTACTCCGTTGATATTATTTTCGACCCTAAGTTTAGCCCGGTATGACTGGGGACCTTAGGGATTAACTTAGAATTTTTTTTTGGATTAATCAGATACACGTTTGCATGCTCGTGTTCGATTTTAGGCTTCTGATCGAGAAGAACACTTGGGTTCGATTTGGTTCTTTTTGGTAGAGGTATTGTGTTGTCTTAGTTATTAGTCTTAGTTTTATATTCAATTGTCTCAACATGACACTTGTTAGCTTTGGGGTTTTTCTTTATTCTAGTTGTTTCATTGTTGGTTAACCCGGTATGCTTTAGTCATGTGTAATTGTTATATCGAGGTTAGTTCGTTGTTGAAACGCCTACCGAGTGCCGATGGTTTGTTTCTTGTCGCAATGTTATGCGGCGCCTTGAGTTTTGTACTTTCTCCTCTCGAGACAATAGTCTCTCTTGGTTTGTTTAGTGTTGATTTCGAGTTTATTAGCTCGGTCTCAACACCCACGATTCCTTAGGATTAACTTTGAATGGTTTTGGGTTGAATTTTGTGTAGCGTTACTGCACTGCGCTTGAGGTCGGTTTCGGTTGGGCCGTATTCAGCATGCCGATACAACATGTAGTTTAACAACCACGAGTTTTGTGTAGACACCTCGAATCGAGATCCGCTTTGTGCGTTAGAAGCTAGACTTCGAGATCTTTCTAACCATACCTTATTTGTAATTTTCTTATAGATCACCCTAGGCTCGTCTTTGAAGTTGACTGAAATTATTGGATAGCATTTCTTTGGTCACTTTTGGCCCACTAGGCTTTGAGTCCATTTACCTCCCTTACTTGATATTCAGCCATAATCCACCATTTGTGAGTAAATTTTGACTTCCAAACCCGAT
>JABEVN020001327.1:0-25438 GCA_013146195.2 Codonopsis lanceolata
TTCTTCTGTCTCTAAAAGTGCCCACTCCTAGCTCTACCTGTTCCCTCCATCAACTCGCCCATCATTACCTTTCCCTTAAGCTCACTGGCACCAACTTCCTCTACTGGAGGACTCAAATGCTCCCCTTCCTCCGTGGCCACAAACTTATAGGATTCATTGACGGTACCAGCCCTCCCCCATCTACCCATCTCCCTGCCGATAAGGATAGCACTCTTCCTCCCCAGCCAAACCCCGACTACCAAACCTGGTTTATACAAGACCAAATTGTTATGAGTATGCTTATCTCTTTCTATTTGAAACTGTCCTTCCCATGGCAGTCGGATGTAACTTCACATGAGCTATGGACTGCTCTCACAGCCGCCTTCGCATCACCCATTTCATACTTGCATTCTCAATCTTCACACTAACCTTCATGATCTCCGCCAAGGAGATCGTAGTGTCACCACCTATCTTCAATAGGCCAAAGGGTTTCGGCCGAACTAACTAGCCGGGTTCGCCGTCTTTGTAGTGACCCCGAGTTCAACATCTACGTTTTTCATGGCCTAAACTTTGAGTTCAAACCGCTTATAGCTACCCTTTCTGCCAGGCCGAACCTCGTCACCTTTCCCGAACTTCATAGCCTTCTTCTTAGCCATGAGTTTCTTAATTGTGACCCTATATCCTCCATCACAATCTCACCGCCCACTCCCGATTCCCGTCAAATCGTTCACTTCCTCCTAGTTGCTCATTTTTCCACCCGTGGTGGTAATCCCTCCACTTCGTGGGCGTGGACGGAACTCACGTGGGCGTGGTCGTAGTGGTCGATTCTAATGGCGGTGCTCATTCCTACCCACATCGTAATTCCTCCTTTCAACCTCGCCTTCCGTGTCCTTTCTGCGGCCGTACTAATCATATACCCACAAACTTCTATCACCGTCCCATTCAGTCTCCCTCCCCGGTCACCTCTCAGCCTGATGATTATGTCGGTCCCGATAGTGTTTACATTGGAAATGGTAAAGGACTTCCCATTGCTCATACTGGCTCTTCCTCTATTTCCACTCCCTCTCGGTTACTTTCTTTAAATCATGTGTTTCATGTTCCTTCTATGTCAAAATCACTGCTTTATATTAATCAATTCACAAAAGATAATAATGTTTATTTTGAATTTCACCCTTCTTTTTTTGTGTGTGTCAAGGATCGAGGAAACCAAGCGCTCTTCTTACCGGGTCCTAGTAAAGGTGGCCTTTACTCACTTGCATCCTCCTTCGCTCCATCATCCCGGCCTTGCGTGTCTCTTCAAAGTGTTGGCATCGGCGTCTCGGTCACCCACATCTTCGCGTCCTTCGTCAAATAATTAAGTCAAACAAATTAGCTTGTTCCTCTCCTTCTCTTAGTTCTTTATGTAATGCTTGCCAACTTGGCAAGTCCGCTAGGTTTCCTCTTGTTTCACATAATATCTCTAGCAGTTCTGTCATTAATTTAATTTTTACCGATGAATGGGGACCCTCTCCTATTCTCTCTTCTAATGGCAATAAATATTTTGTTATTTTCATTGATGATTTCTCCAAATTCATCTGGTACTACCCTATGCAACAAAACTGATGTCCTTCATATATTTAAACAATTTCAAGTTTTTGTTGAACGCCAATTTGGTACCAAAATAAAGAGTGTCTAAAGTGACTGGGGTGGCGAATATCGTCCTCTTACTTCCCTTTTTAAGTCGTGTGGAGTTCACCATCATCTTCCATGCCCGCACACTCATACGCAAAATGGCTCCGTTGAACGATATCATCGTCACATTGTCGAAACTGGGCTTTTTCTCATTGCTCAAAGCTCAGTTCCCTTTAAATTCTGGGAGTTTGCGGTAGATACTTCTGTGTATCTAATTAACAGAATGCCTTCTCGTGTGTCTAGGAATTTATCACCTTATGAATGCTTATTCCATAAGAAGCCCGATTACTCGTTCCTAATTTTTTTTGGGTGTCTCTATTATCCTCACCTCCGACCTTACAATCGACACAAAATGTCCTTTCGGTCCTCTCCATGTGTCTTTTTCGGTTATAGTTCAAATCACTTAGGTTATCGTTGCTATGACCCTAGCATCGCTCGTCTATACATTGCCCGTTATGTTCGATTTGACGAATTCACTTATCCTTTTGCTGGCCCATCCATCCTTGGTCCACCTCCCAGTCCGCTTAAATCTCTTCTTGGACCCATTCCCAGTCAGCCTCAATCTGCTTCCCTCCCTTGGGCCGCTGTCTCCCTACCTAGTGCCTCATCTCCAACTCGGCCCACTCATGTTTCTAGTCCACAACAAACACCTACCCCCTTGCCTACGGTTCCACCCCCTCCGATTCTCTTACCACCAAATCTTCAACGCCAACCATCTCCCAACATCAACCCAACTTCTCCCCACCCGCTTGTTCCAGCTTCGGTGCCTTTACTCACCCACCCTCCTCCTTTTTCCATCATAGGAACTCAACCTGTACAGCGCAATCACCCTATGACTTTCCGTCCTAATCCCAAACCTTCCTCAAAATATTCTCCCTTACCTAGTGTCTTCGTTTGCACACGCTCTGATTCTATTGTCGAACCAACATGTTTCTCTAATGTAAATATTATCCCGTAGTGGTGTCATGCCATGACGGAGGAAATCAATGCACTCATTCGCAACGGTACTTGGACCCTGGTTCCCCGCACACGGTCTATGAACCTTGTTGGTTGCAAATGGGTGTATCGTGTCAAACGTTGTGCCAATGGCACCCTCGACCGATATAAAGCACACCTTGTTGCAAAAGGCTTCCATCAACAGCCCGACCTTGACTATTCTGAGACTTTCAGTCCTGTTGTCAAACCAACCACAATTCGTACTATACTTTCCTTCGCAGTCTCTTGTGGTTGGTCCATTCGACAACTTGACGTTAACAACGCCTTTCTTCACGGTTTTCTCAATGAACCCGTCTACATGTCTCAACCGCCCGGGTTCATCGATCCGTCCAAGCCTGACCATGTCTATCATCTACACCGTTCGCTGTACGGCCTTAAACAAGCCCCTCGTGCTTGGTTTCAGCGTCTTACCTCCTTTCTTCTCACCCTTGGTTTTGTTCCTTCTAAAACCGATCCCTCTTTGTTTATTTTCTCTCATAACAGCCTCCTCGTCTATATTCTTGTTTACGTTGATGACATTTTGGTCACTAGCAACTCTCCTCTCACACATCTGATCATCGATCGAATCCCTTGCTCGCGAGTTCTCTCTCAAGGATTTGGGTCCTCTTCATTACTTTCTTGGTATTCAAGTTCACAAATACTCCTCTGGCCTATTCCTATCCCAGTGTCAATATATCATCGATCTCCTCACTCGCACCGGAATGTTTGGTGCAAAACCATGTCTTACTCCACTTTGTACCACAGAAAAATTATCCAAACACTCTGGCCGCCTCTTCTCTAATCCAACAAAGTTTCGCCAGACTGTTGGCGCCTTTTAATACATTACTCTCACCCGCCCAGATTTGGCCTACCCGGTTAATAAAGTCTGTCAATTCATGCATGCTCCAACCGACTCTCCTGGACCAGCTGTCAAGCGTATTCTTGATACCTCGACACCCTTGGCGTGGCCTACTTCTCGAAAAATGCCTCCTCTCAACTACAAGCCTTCTCGGATGTCGTTGGGCTGGGTGTGTCGATGGCTGCAAATCCACAGGCAGGTTTGCCATTTTCCTTGAAACCAACCTTATCTCTTGGTCATCTCGCAAACAACAAACCGTTGCTTGTTCCTCCACTGAGTCCGAGTATAAGGCCCTTGCTGATGCTACCGCTGAATTGACATGGCTCCAGTCCCTTTTGCACGAACTCAAGGTTCCTACTTCCTCCCCCACCGATTCTTTGGTGTGACAATCTTGGTGCCACTTACCTCTCGGCAAATCCGGTGTTCCATGCTCACACTAAACACGTGGAGATCGATTTCACTTTGTCCGATACCAAGTTGCTCGTCGGGAGTTTATCGTTCAGTTCATCTCCACCAAAGATCATCTCGCGGACATCTTGACAAAGCCACTGTCTTCAACCCGCTTCAAGTTCCTTTGGGACAAGCTGCACGTGTTCTGCCGACCACCCTCATCTTGCGGGGGGATATTGAACCATGCACCCAAACCGTGTGGGCCATGGTCAACCAACAAACAAGAGAAGTCCTAGTCAAGCACTCAACCTCAAATCTAGCATTATCATTATTTCTTTAGATACTGCCCTATCTATATCTTCCATGCATACTTATCTCTCTTATGTAAATTGTATATTTAATACCCATCTATATGACATACTGCAAGGTGTGGGATTTTCAATATTATTGTATTAGATTGCATCATTGGTTTTGACTTTGATTTTCTCCCAATCCTCTTATAATTTTGTGTGCATGCATTTGGTGTCGGTTCAGCGGTCCAAAACTCCAAATAGTATGGCCACTGACGTCCATTTACTTAATTTGCAGCTAGAGGTCATGGAGGCAATTTGGTCTATCTGATTAATTGTTGTATTGCTGAAGTTTGCAAATAAAAGGAAATTGTGTAGCAGATAATGGATGGAGAAACAGGAATTCAGAGGATAATATATTATATATATATAGGAATGTAGGATTATTTCTATCCAATCTTGGGTTATGTTAATATGTATATCCGTTTCCAAATTAATTATTCACATTTTCTTTTCTATTCTTTCTAAAATAATTGTCTTCTTTTAAAAAAAATATTAAATTTTTTTATTTTTACTATTTTTTTTATTTTTTCTACATAATTTAATTATAAAAGCATGTTTACGAACATCAAAGAAACTACACTTACACTAATATTTATAATATAATAAATTAATTTGTTTTAAATAATTTATCGAGTTAAATAGAACGATTATTTAAAAAAGGTGGGAGTATATTAGTATGGGTAAATTAAAGCATCTCACATGTCTAGTTTATGGCTTTTTCTGTATCAGTGAATTCTGGATATGTTTTTCTCTTAATGCGTGAGAGAGTGAGAGTAGATAAGGTGGTTGTGGTTGCACATACTTTGGCCCTATTTATATAGTTTGAGGCGGGAACAATTTAGACAAGTTTAGCGGATGTAAATGATTGTAGCATGGGTTTCATTTCTTTGTAATACGACAATTTACTTGACCACTTTCAACACAAAAATATGGCATTTCCTAATTGAAAATGTTGTAAGAAGCTTACTTTTACTTTAAAAAAAAAATAATATATTTTTTATATTACTTTCTATGTTTTAAAATAAGTGTCATTATAAGATTTTAAAAAATATTTGTTCATAATTTATTAAAATTGCCCTTATTTATTACTTTCAAATTAAATGATGTTAAAGAGGGGATTGTTTATGGAAAGAGAAAATACTAACGAAAATTAACTACATTAAATAAACTTTATTAAATATGTATCAGTTTTTTTATAAGTTTCCTTAATCTATGTGTGAATTGCTAAAACGACACTTATTTTAAAAAGGAATGAATTTTTTAATTATAATTAATTAGTCTTTCCTTATGTTTACAGATCTAGGTTTCGTTTGTTTAACATAAAATAATTTTTGGAAAACGTTTTCCTCATTTTCCGGTGTTTGGTAACATTAGGAAAATATAGTCAACGTAAAAGTTTTTCTGAATCACATAAAATGAAGCCTTCTTTTATGAAAAAATTACTTATAGATTAATTTTCCATAAGTCATTTGCCAAAAGTTCGAGCACTCCTTCGCCTCTTTCTACAATTACACATATTTACATACACACACAATATTTCACTTAATAAATAAATTGTTTAGATGTATAAATGGAATTTGAATAAATACTCATTACGTTCTAAAATTAGTGTCAACTATATTATTTAAGGACGTTCCAAACATTTCCCTATTTTCTTTTTTAAAATGTTTTTTCATATCAATTATCAATTTTGTTTTTGTTTTTGTGAGATTGAAAAAAAAAGGACCTTATTGGTTTGACACCACTAATGATAAATTGAAAGTTACTAAAGGAAATCACTTAAAGTTCAATATTATCTTATATTCAATATGAGTATTAATATTAGAATATATTTTTTATATTTATTCATATATTATTTTTCGTAACATTTTTCGTGCATTTGCCAAACACACGAAAATATTTTCCGATATATTTTCAAATGATTTACCGAACATATGAAAATAAAATA
The DNA here is from genome assembly GCA_013146195.2 of Codonopsis lanceolata. Lineage (NCBI taxonomy): Eukaryota > Viridiplantae > Streptophyta > Magnoliopsida > Asterales > Campanulaceae > Codonopsis > Codonopsis lanceolata. The sequence goes on from JABEVN020001327.1 coordinate 6,176, forward strand.
TTTTTATTTTCCAGAAATCATTTTTCCGTAAAATATTTTTTAGAAATCATTTTCCTTAAAACAAACGGAGCCGTAGTTGTAAGGTTCATAAGTACTTTATACAGCACATATGAAATACTTAACACAATAGTTTTTTAAAAAGTGAACCAAATTTCCCTTTGCCATTTTATGAGTAAATGATTTTTTTTAGGACTGATCCCAAATCGGTCCCAATGACTGATTTTTTTTTGGACTGGTCCCAAACCTATCCCAATGACTGAATTTTTTTTTTTTTTTAGGACTGGTCCCAAACCGGTCCCAATGCCTGATTTTTTTCCAGGACTGGTCCCAAACCGGTCCCTATGCCTGAATTTTTTTAGGACTGCTCACAAACTGGTCCCTATGCCTGAAAAAAAAACATTTTTTTGTTAATGATAATATAGTATTTTTACAACAAAAAATGATGTATTAAGTATTTAACATATGTTGTATTAAGCATCCCCCCTTAAGGTTTTGGCACCCAACAGTATAAGGCTTAGGTTACTAGCTACTTACTACTCCTTTCGTTCCTAGCGAAAATTCCCCAAAATAATTTTTTTTAAAAAAGAAAATGACACTTTTAGTAACTCACATGTATAACTTCAATACAAAGGCCGCTAAGACAATCACCTTAGGCCCCATAATTTTAGGGATTGTGTATATACTGTATATAGTAGTTTTATAATTTTTTTTGTTAATTATATATTCACTCCATTAATTAGGCCTTAAAAAATGGAAACAATTCTCTTTCGTTTATTAGTATAACAGCTAGTAAAATTGAAAAGTTTTCATATTTGGGATTTGGGAAATTAGGAAAAAAAAACTTTTCAACTTCAAAACAAATTTACTTTTGATTAAAATTATTCACGTGTTAAGTTAGACATCTACCAAGTCTACGCCTCTTACAATTTGTCGACCTCTTCGGCTCATCCGTTTGCTTTTCTTGTGTTTTTTCCACATACCTCATAATTCGTGGTTCTTCAATCTTCATTCTCTTTCCACCAAGCAAATAGATAAATTTAAATTCTCAAATTTGCTACTACCAACCAAAAATCACAATTCACACATCTTTAAATGCAACTAAAATTTCGAACTGAAATCTAGATTCAAGAAAGCTTCAAACAAGGAAAAGGTAAAATTGGCTCAACATCCGGAGCTTCAAACCAATAAAAAGCAAATCAGGTTCTATCGCTCCATTTATTTAAATTATTTTACTTTATTTTGGTTGAATAATTTAAATTATAATAGTAATATGATTTTTGTGCTGAAGTTTAATTTGAAATTATGTCTTGTAGAAAATCTTAATCTAGATGGGACAAAATAAAAAAGAAAAAAAACTGAAGAGTTTATTTTTCAATGATCACAAAAGGGAGCTCTTAATACATTTGTCACTTTTAAAAAACAAAATTTACAAGAAACCTTAGTTGAAGATCAAGTTAACGAAGGTAAAGCAGAATTTGACCTTAATTTTGTTTTTCATGCACTCTTGCTTTAGGCCCCAATTTAAGTAGAGCCGTCCCTAGTAACTTATTAATAATAAAATGATATTTTTATGCATTAATTTTTAAAAGTAAACTTTTTAAGTGAAACATCTAAATATAAAAAAATAGACTTTTTGCCCAGAACGAAGGGGGTAAGAACAAAAATTATTTAGTAGATGAAACAAAATAACTCTACCATATATCTTTTTACTAATTAATCACAATTCATTTTTCTTTTTTAATTTAATTAGTGTAAGATGATAACTAGCTATATATAATCGATAAGTTGGAACACTTGTCAACTAGTTTATCAAATGCTCTCTTAATTTAATTTTCTTCAAAAGGAAGTTTGATGAGAATTAAGGAAAGCAGGTTGTAGAATTTTTGGAAAATATAGAATGCACATATGAAGGGAAGGTAATGAAATGCTCCATCCACATCCTTTGATGTAGGGGTCTAAGTGGTTCGGTTTGGTTTGGTTTATGTCAAAACCAAAAACCGAATCGCCTCCTAGTGGTTCCAAAAATCTCAAACCGAACCGAGTAAGACTTGGAACCGAACCGAACCACTCGGTTTGGTTTGGTTTGGTTCGGTTTTGTGGTTTATATAAATTATTTTTAATGAAATTACCAACATTAAAAATAACAATAAAAATAATATTTTAATTTGGAATTAACATCAAAATTAGGAAATAATTTACTAACAACAAATTATCATAAATAAAACAATACAAATTCTAAAATAAACACAAACAATGGAAGAAATAATAGTTCTCAAATAATCAAGATTTTGTTTGGTTTAGTATCCGTATATATATATATATATATATAATGAATAAATCAAAGGTTCAAAATCGTTAATAAATGTAATATAATATATATTATATAATAAATAAGTAAAAAAATATAGGGTGGTTCGGTTTGGTTCGATACCAAAAACCGTGAACCGAACTAAACCACGTGGTTTTCCAATTCTTGAAACTGAAACCGAATCGTCTTCGACCAAAACCGAACCAAACCGACTGGTTTGGTTTGATTTGGTTCGGTTCGGTGGTTCGGTGGTTCCGATTTACACCCCTACTTTGATGCTTGAAATCGATCGCCCATTTCATCAATACAAAGCACTAGGGCACGGTTTCGTATATAAGTTTCACTTAAAATGTTTATAATATTCATAATATTTCAATTATAATCTCCACATTTGATATTGATATATTGATTTCACTCAAATATTATTGTAATTAATCTATATATATATAAAAGCAGAGTAGTCTATATAGGGAAAAATCCCGCCAAAACTTTGTTTCCCAAAATAGAAATTCTTATTAACAAGAAACAATTAATGAATTCTTTAATTAATTAATTCAAAAACTTATTGGAACTTTCACCATCAATTATCCAAATTTGCACAGTTTTTCAATTCTCGGTTGTAACAAACAGAAATAAATCAACACATTGTAAATGATGATTAATGAAAATGCATTAATTCACAAGATGAACCTATTAAATGTTGAAATATTGTACTAAAAAAATCAAGTAAAGCAAGAAATACCCAAAATTTGAGATGCAAAAAAAAAAAAAAAAAAACCATTGACAAATTCGAAGTGGTATGAAATAAAAATCACCAGAAAAAAATCATCTTTCAAGAATACTAAATGATTAAACCAGTTCGGAGATTTATCTAAAACAAAATAACAAAAATCAATGTATAAAAAATATTATCAAATTCACAGTAGATCTGAGTGTCAAAAACGTTTTTTTATACGAAATAACTAAACAAAATATTTTTATGCGATTTCATTAGATCCGAATGAAAAATCATCGAAAAAATATAATCAATATTTTTCCCTCAGAATAAAGTTGAATATTAAAGAAAGAGAGATGGATCGAGCGAGATATGGAACGAGAGGAAGAGAGTGTACTGTGGTGTCGACGGTGAGTATAAGAGAGATCGCCAGTGAGAATAAGAGATATTTCCTGAGAAGGATAGAGAATAAGGGAGATTGCCGGTTGAGGCTTCCTATTTTCCTCTCCTTTCTTCCTCTCTATTTGTTTAGTAAACGGGGGATTATTGAAATATCACGATAACGTTTAGATTTTTTTATAATGTTATTATTTTTCGATGTAATTCTTTATAATTAGTTTCTCTTCTTTTGTAATATATTCTTTTAATTGTTTATTACTTTTCATATAATGCAATTACTATATGACCATATATTCACCATATTTTAATTTATAACAATGCTAGGTTTAGAACTATTTCTAAAATTATTGCTACAATTAAGATTTAGTGAAGAATAAGATCTATATTTTCTAAAAAATTGACTTTATTTTCTCATATCTTAAATATACAAGTCTCTAATTTTTAAATCAAAACAAAAAAATTTTATATATCGAAAGTAGTTGCCTCAAACATTTTTTTTAAGTTTTTCTTCTTCTTTGTTTCGCTTGAGTATAAATTAATTGAAAAAATTATATGGTCGTGCGTTTAACGCACGGGTGTAAAACTAGTTATAACTAATGTAATGCTAGTCATATATTCTTAAATAATTACACTTTCCAAACATACATTTTGGGTGAACGGATTGAGTATTTCATAAGGCTTGTAGTCTCCTATCTTAAGATGCCAAAGTCGAGATCATAGAATATCTAAAGGGAAGAAAGCTCTCCGTCTATATAGTTTCGGATTTCGGAAAGCATGCACTAGTAATGCTTAAGCAACCAAATGAGTAACAAATATATAACTTTTTTCCAAAAGTGTCGTGACATCTTATTTGATTTATCATCTTGTTAACTTTATTTTTTAACTCATTGTGTCCATAAAATGTCAAATGAAATTATACAAAAGATGTAATGTATTTAAAAAAATAATAAATAAATAAATAAATAAATAAATAAATATATATATATATATATATATATATATATATATATATATATATATATATATATATATATATATATATGTGTGTGTGTGTGTGTGTGTGTGTGTGTGTGTGTGTATAGAGAGAGAGAGAGAAAAAGAGAGAAAGTGTGTGTTTGATTAAAAAGTGTACAGGCTAATAGGGCTTGAACAAGAACCAAAAAAAAAAAAAAAAGGCTTGAGAGTTGAGATTATATATATTACGAGTATGAACAGATAGGTAACAGTAAAAGTTTCAATATAGCATATGTATGTTAAGAGTTAAGACTACAATTAAGAGCGAATTAAAATAATAAAAAATTTACCCTTCTCTCCTTCTTCAACAAACACCAATATATTATTGACAAAAACTTGACTAAGTCAGTCTTACGGATATTTTTCGTAAGACGGATTGTAAGAGTAAACAGTAGTTAAGATTCACCAAACTGTCAATGCAGTTCCCAATGTAACTTGTGCAGAAGCTACACTAGAAGGTGCATTGGTAAAAAAATTAATAAACAGCGGAAGACTTTAATTATATAATAGGAAATAAGCACAAATGTTTACCAAACAATCTACAAGCCTATACTTGTAGATCTAGCCTCATGGCCAAAAAGATTTCACTAAATAAAACGAATTGTTTTACAAAAAATATGTGAAATCACTAAATCAAATACTCTCACTAAATAAAATACTCTCAACTTTCTAGAAACCCTAGGAAGACAAACTGTTCTAGCAACTCAATGTAGTTTCAGATGTAGCTTCTATAGTTGCTGCATCCGAAACTGCATTCACTTTCAGCAACAAACTGGAATTCTAAAAACTCTCTATGAACTGATTATGCTACTCTTCTATGCTCTATGCTCTTTCTGTCTGCACGTCTTCTGCCTCTGCCCATGTCGCTTATTTATACCATGAATGAGACCTACACATAAAGAAGGAAACAAACTCCAACATAGAAAATGATTAAAATTAGTAATTCAATAAGCTACCATAATTCCTAGATTCTATTTCCAACTGAACATGAACTCTAAGACACGGTTTTTTAGGAAATGATTTTTGCAAAGATTTTGTTCCAAAAATACTCCTAAACTTTAGGACCAAGAAAACCAAAATATAATGAATATTTTGTTTCAAAAAATACACCTAAACTTTAGGACCAAGAAAGGAGAAAACAAGACCAAAATAGCCCATGCCTATTTTGCCCTTACAATCTCCCTCTTTGTTGAGCCTTTCTGGTCAAATAATATGACAAATGTTTTGCCACATATTCATTTCAAGTTAGTTTCTTCAAAACATGTATTTGTCAGTATAACTCCCCCTGAATAAGTCAACCATATAAGAATTACACACCAATGAGGCACCAGACTATCAACCATGCAATATCCCAAATCAATTGTGCAGCTATCCCACAGAATAGAATTTATTACAGACCAAGTGTATGAAATGAGCAGACAAAATATTCAGAGTGTTTTGAGAGATATGAATACCAAACATCAATTACAACCAAGGAACAGAAACATGATCAGGTTCAGTTTTTGATTCATCACACATCTTCATTTTCAGTCTCCTCTTGAGCAGCATCAGCTTCATTAGTTGGAACACTTGGATTACCTCCCCCTCTTTGACCAGAATGTAGGACTAACCAAGCAGGGTACTGAGCTTCCAAGTTCTGAAGCAGGGCTATCTAGGTCTAGATCTGGACAAGCTGTTCTTTAATAAATGACAGAGACATAGGTGTAGTAGATCCAACAGAAAAAGGAACATGTGTGGATGTAGGACCAGATGTAGCTGCATTGGAAGCTACATTGGTCAAAACTGGAGCGGGGACAGCAACAGCAGGCTGTGGAGCAGAAGGAACAACAGGTGCAGGAGCAGGCATAGCTGATGGAGAACTAGGAGCAGGAGGATAGGGATACATCAAAGGCAGATTCAACACCCTATCTCCCTTTAGCAGCTTGATGGAGATATGAAGGGGGGGGGTCAAGAATAGGGGTCATCTTTTCAGCTTCTTTGGGCACAATCCCCTGGGCTACTATGGTGTTGTAGATGAGAGAAGGAAAATGGAGAGCTCTTTTGTCCCCTTCAGATTCAGCTAGGGAGACAACCTTCCTAAAGACAAAGTCAATAAAATTAAAGGGCAGCCCTAGACCTATTTGGCACAAGATTCTGGCATGCTCTTTAGTAACAACATTAGAATTGGAAGTTGGAGCCCAATTTGCACAACATATCTAGTGCATAACAACATATAATGAGGTTAGTTTAGATGTGCAAACCTTGGCCCCTTTCCCTGGCCATTTTGAAACAACCCCACCAGTCAGCTCCTTGACACACAAATTCAGATCAGATATCAGCCTAACAACCCCAACATCACGAGACACAGTTTTTATTTATGAGTGTGGGAGAGAAGTCTATCAAGTGATTTCTAACAAAAACCTTACCAAACAAAGGATGACTAACTGACATAATTAATTTTCTTTTCTAGATTTGCGTAAAATTCAAAAACTACCTCCCTAATGTATGGTGCTGCAGAAGTCAAGGTGTTAAGAAGTCCTCTATCAGAAAAGAATTGTACCAAATTTTGAGCTATAAGGTCATCCATGGGTATAGTTCTTTCATCCACAATCTTTCTAGATGTGTTGTACCTTAATGAAGTAGTAGAGGAAATAAAAATTTCAGAGAAAAGGTTACCTAACCCATCACTAGCAGGTGCAGAAGAGAATGTAGCTTCTCCAGTTGCTACATCAGGAGCTACATTTGAAGCTGCATTGGTTGTGGTGGCAGTTCTTCTTATGGTGAACCTCAAGGGAACCTCTTCACTTTTTTCTGGCGAAACTTCTTTTTCTGCAAAGTCTTGGTCAGAACAATCATCAAACTCAGAGGAGCTTGAGGACTTGGCAGGGCTAGAAGAGGGTGATGGAATGGGTGATGTATTCTTCAGATTCACCAAATACTCAGCTAGAGTTCTCTGCTCATCAGAGAAGCTCATATTTGAGATGTTAACTTCAGGTGCAGAAGGAGTATCATCATTGGAGGCTTTATCATTCATAGAAGATTCAAGCTGGAAGTCCACTTTGGGAGAATGAATAGGGTAGTCTTCGTCTGCAGCTTCTAGAGGAGTAGGAATGGAGGCTGCAGCTTCTAGAGGAGTATGAATGGAGGAACTGCTTTCAATGTTTTGAGCAGGAATACGGGGTTCAGCCACAAATTGATCTTCAGCTTCATTACCAACGAAATCTTCATCGTCACTGTCGCTAGTAATCTGGACAGGTTCTTCAAACTGGCCAGGAGTAACCTTGAGTTTCTTGGCCGTTTCTACCTCAGCAACACTTGGATTTTCGAAGTTACTTGGAATCCCCCTTAGCCGCTTGAACTTTCATGTGCTAGGGTTTCCAATTTGGGGGAAACTAGACAAATCTCCAGGATTCTAAACGTCAATGGCGTTTCCTCGTTCCCCAGGTAATATACAGGAAAGGGGCTTAGGAAGAGGATTAGCAATAACAATTGCACTACCTGGATGGTTTGGAGATGATGAAGTGACTGGAGATGTAGCTTTTGGAGAAGGTTCATTAGGAGCTACATTAGAGGCAGAGGTCTTTGCCTGAGAATTTGAGGGGTTGGCAGGCACAGAATCCATGGGAATGTTAGGATTTGAAGAGAAGGGATTAAGAGAAGAAGATGGCAGCAAGTATCTTCAGCAACGAGAGTAAAGGCTTAGGCAAGGAGTGAGAGAAAGAGAGAGATGAACTGCAACCTGGAAGAGCCACTTAAAAACAAACCAAAATCACTAAATGAGTTAGCCGTTAGTTACTAAAAACCAGGGAATATGAGGGGGCAATTTGTGATAAGCCCCAAACAATTTTTGATTTTTGAATAAAATCAAGGTTGACCAAATCTCATAAAAGTTCATTAAGAAATCTGATTTTGACTTGTAGATAGTGTGAGAAAAATGAGGAGAGCTATATATGAGGATAACAATTGATCTTTTTTTCACATTCTTGAATTTTTGAATTTCAAAACAATATCAAGGATTTATAACAAACACAATAAAGGATATCCCCAAAATTGTACAATTCCAAGCATTCAATATAGCAGGTCATATCCATGATGCAACAACTCTTAATACTCCACAAAGATTAGACTCCCACATAATATTTTTCAACACGGAATACTTTGGTAATTAATTTGCAATTTTTGAGATAAGGACAAAAATTCAATAGGCTGATATTATCAATACAGAACATGTCCTAAAATTTATGCCTAACAAATGAGGAAGTCAGATCAGACAGTATCTAGTCTAACGCAGTCACACACGTGTGAAAAATGTCTAGATTATCTGAATATAGTTTCCAATGTAGTTGCATTGGGAGATGCATTCGCCAAAATTGTGAATTTATGTGAACTTTTTTCATTTTTTTGTTCATTGTAACAAGTCACATCTCCCACAAATTCCATAGGTACTTTATTTCCCTAGGAGAATAGCTCTACTTTATTTCAAGCATATTCATAACATGCCACTTGGAACCTTTCACACTATTTACCAAGGGAAGCCATTTTGCTTTTGATCAACCCATGAAATTCAAAGATTCATAGTCCCAAAAGAAAATTGCCACAACCTTGTTCATAGGTAGCTCTTTTCTGTTAGATAGCTTTCACACTTTTTCTTTCAAGGGTATTCAATTTTCTCAAGATCAACCTATGAGAACCTAAGTTCCATAGTACCAAGATAAAGTGCTATAACCCTTGACTTTAAAAAGTAGTTCTTTCCTTTGTGGACTTAAACTTTCAAAAACAAACAATTTTGGGAGAAAGAATAGAGAATCAGGACAAGGAAATCACACTAGATTTTGAATGCAAATCCCAGGCAACAAAGAGTCACAAACATGTGAGATGAATCTAGTGTGCCCCCTAAAAACTCAATGCAGGATGCTTATTTTTTTATTTTTATTTTGTAAAAGCAAGTGTAGGGTCACATGACACACATACCAAGATATTTCATAAGATTGATAAATCTCTCAAAGTCTAGACTCTTAGTGAAAATACTAGCCAGTTGATTTTCAGTCCCCACATGTTCAATGCAAATGATACCTTGTTCAACCAAGTCTCTAATAAAATGTTGTCTTATATCAATGTGTTTAGTTCTAGAGTGTTGAACATGATTTTTTTCTATGCTTATTGCACTGGTGTTGTCACAATACATGGTTAACATATTACTGTGTAGGTCATAGTCCTTGATCATTTGATTCATCCATAAAAGTTGTGTGCACCCACTACCATCAGCAATGTATTCAGATTTAGCTGTGAAGAGGGCGACACAGTTTTACTTTTTACTAAACCAAGAAATCAAGTTATTACCCAAATAAAAGCATCCACCAGATGTACTTCTTATGTCATCAACACTACCTGCCCAATCAGCATCACTAAAACAAACAAGGTTGGTGTTAGTGTGTTTTGTGTACCACAAACCCACAGTAGAAGTCTCACCAACATACCTAATTATCCTTTTGACAGCTTTCAAATGAGAGACTTTAGGGTTTTCTTGGTATCTAGCACACAAACACACACTATACATGATGTCTGGTCGGGTAGCAGTCAAGTAAAGCAGACTTCTTATCATACTTCTATACAGTGTATGGTCAACACTTTCAGATTTCTCTTCTTTGCAAAGTTTATTGGATGTACCCATAGGGGTTTTCTTTTTCTTACCATCCTCAAGACTAAATTTCTTCACCAAGTTAAGTGCATACTTGGCTTGAGAGATGAACATCCCTTCATGCAATTGCTTTATTTGAATCCCTAGGAAAAATGTTAATTCTCCTACCATGTTCATTTCAAAAGAAGATGTCATGTAATGCACAAATTCCTTTTCTAAGGACTTAGAAGTGGATCCAAACACAATATCATCAACATAAATTTGTGCAATCAAAATGTGTTTGTTTTTTCTTTGAATAAAAAGTGTTTTGTCCACTTCTCCCCTTTTAAAACTACTTTTCAAAAGATGGTCTGTAAGTCTCCCATGCCAAGCTCTAGAGCTTGCTTGAGACCATACAAGGCTTCTTCAATTTAAACACATGGTTAGGTTTATGGGGTCGTCAAATCCCTTTGGTTATTCAACAAAAACTTCTTCCTCTAGAATGCCATTTAAAAAAGCACTCTTCATATCCATTTGTTGAAGAGTAATGTCAAGAAAGCATGTAATGGCAAGAAAAAGACGTATGGACTCAATGCGAGCAACATGAGCAAAGGTTTCATCAAAATCCACCCCCTCAACCTGTGTGTACCCTTGAGCCACAAGTCTTGCTTTATTTCTCCCACTTCATTTGATTTGTTTTTGAAAATCCACTTAGTTACAATAACATTCACAGAAGTGAATCTAGGTACAATGAACCAAACATCATTTTTAACAAATTGATCAAGCTCATCTTGCATGACATTGATCCAACATTCATCTTTTAGGGCTTCATGCACATTTTTTGGTTCAATGGTAGAGACTTAACATGAAGCATGAAACTCTTCACACTTAAGAGAAGACAGACAAGCCAATTTCCTGTAGTCTACCTTACCTTTCTTCCTTGTTGACATTCAATCATGTACATTACCTATGACTTGTGAAGAGGGATGCACTTTCTGAATGCGATTGGGAATGTCTTGGCTGCGATCAGTCATACTGGGCTGAGTTTCAGGCTGTTCAGGATCTGTTTCTCTACCTGACAGGTTTCTGACCAATGTAGCTTCGATGCAGCTGCATCATGAACTGCATTCGGAGCTACATCTGAGTCTCATTCACTGAATTTCCAGAACTTGCAGATTCTGTATCTTCTGGGGCAGGTACACTGTTTGTAGTTGCAGGATCTGAAGATTGTGCAATTGTCTCATGATCTCCAAATCATCCTCAACTGTTTTATGGCCAAGATCAGTTAGATCATCAAACACAATATTCATAGACTTCATAATAGTTTTTGTCCTAAGATTAAATACTCTATAAGCACGACTATTTGTGGAGTATCTCATGAAAACACACTTATCACTTTTTGAGTCAAACTTTGAAAGATGATCTCTATCATTGAGCAGATAAAACACACACCCAAAAACATGAAAATATTTTAATGTAGGCTTCTTCCCTAGTAAAATTTCATAGGGTGTTATGGTGCTACCTGGTCTCAATAAGACACTATTTCCTATATGACAAGTTGTGTTTGGGGCTTCTGCCCAAAATCGTTTTGACAAATTCTTGGAGCTCAACATAACCCTAGCCATTTCTTGAAGTGTTCTATTCTTTCTTTCTGCAACTCCATTTTGTTGTGGAGTTTTAGGAGCAGAGAATTCATGAGTTATGCCATTTGAAGGCATAATAGCTAGAAAAGGAGGAATTTTCATATTCCGTGTCATGATCTGATCTAATTTTAGTAAACTTTAGATCATATAAGTTCATAACACGGGTGTACCATATTTTAAAAGCCTCAAATGTTTCAGATTTTTCTTTCAAGAAAACGACCCATGTGTATCTAGAGAAATCATCAACACAGACAAAGATATACTTTTTCTTCCCTAGACTCTCTACTTCAATGAGACCCATGAGATCCGTGTGGATCATTTCAAGGCATCTAGATGTGGAACACTGAGATGTAGGAAGGTGAGAGGCCTTGGTTTGCTTACCTTTTTGACATGGTCCATATACCTTTGTGAAGTTCTTATCCAGACTAGGCAAGCCTTTCACTGCATCATGCTTCACAAGTTCATGAAGTTTACAAAAACTCATGTGCCCTAGTTTTTGATGCCATAGATCTGTGATATCAATACTAACAATGTGACAGGTTTGAGCATTATTGAACATATAACAATTGTCAGAAGATCTAGTACTTGTCAAAAGACACTTGTTAGCTTGATCAAATACTTCACAAGAATTCTTATCAAACCTCACCTGAAGGTCATCATCACACATCTGACCGATGCTTATGAGGTTGGTCTTAATGGTAGACATTGGTAAGCTTAGGAAGTCCATCTACATTCAAAGTTCCCTTGCCAATTATCTTACCTTTGGCTCCTCCTCCATGTGTCATGGACCCACCATTGATACTCAAAGTATCAAGAACCAGCTATGTGTGACTTTAAAGATGTGAAGGTTACATTGTATTTTTCATAATCAGACCACTTTGCACCGGGACATATATCAAAAGGCTCACAATACTTGATTTAGCATTCCTATAACTGCCTTTGGGAACCCATACTTTTTTAAAAGGTTTTTGACTGATGTTTCTTACGATGCGACTTCGATTCGATGTTCTGCATCCGATCTTTGTATCGATCTTTGCGCAGTTCGAACTAAGTAAGCTTGCCTAACCTATTCCTTATAGATAGCCTTTTTAAGGAAACAAAAGGGCTGAATATGTCCATGCTTGTGACAGTAGTGGCACACAAAATTTTTCTTTCTTGTTTTAGGCTTTTCAAAGAAGTTTGAGTTTTGAAAATTTTGTGTGGGCTGTTTTGGTTCAGAAGAAGTACCTTCACCTCCTTTAACAAACGTCTTTAACATGAATCCAAGCCCCGACTTACCATTATTCCCGGATTATAACATATCATCCACTTTGTGTTGGCTTGAATTCCACTTTGTCATGGTTTCATTGGCTTTGATCAGTTCTTCTTTCAGGTCTTCAATCACCATATCTTTCTTACTCAGCAAACATTCTAGTCTTGTGATACATTCCTTCTAATCTTTATTTACCTTTCGTATCATTTGTCTTTTCCAACCATGTCAATCAGGAGACCTACACAAAAAGCTTCAACATGAAAATGCATTGGTCAAAAAATTAATAAACGGCGGGAGACTTTAATTATAAAGCAGGAAATAAGTATAAAGGTTTACCAAACAATCTATAAGCCTATACTTGTAGATCTAGCCTCATGGCCAAAAAAATTTCGCTAAATAAAACGAATTGTTTTACAAAAATTATGTGAAATCACTAAATAAAACACTCTCACAAAACAACAAGTCTTGGAGAGCAAAACCCACAAAAACAAAGAGTAAAGAAAACTTGGGATTAAAAAATCAACTTCCTAGAAACCCCAGGAAGACAAACTGTTCCAGCAACTCAATGTAGTTCCAGATGTAGCTTCTATAGTTGCTGCATTCGGAACTGCATTCACTTTCAGCAACAAATTGGAATTCTGAAAACTCTCTATGAATTGAATATGCTGCTCTTCTATGCTCTATGCTCTCTCTATCTGCACGTCTTCTGCCTATGCCCATGTCGCTTATTTATACCATGAAGGAGACCTACACATAAAGAAGGAAACAAACTTCAACATGTAAAATGATTAGAATTAGTAATTATATAAACTACCATAATTCCTAGTGGATGACGAAAATAAATAGAGATGATAATTTATGATATTTCATTTTGTGTGTTTATTATTCAAATATGTCAAATACAGTGAATATTGAGTGCTACTAATGAACCTGCACAAATCTTTTAGTCAGCAACACTTTACATAATAAGCTTGCATATGATGTCCATATCTGCAAAGTTTGCTAATTTGGTAATTTTTGGTCAGTTCGAGTTAACACATTAACGTCTCAAACTCAAACTTTTCACAATCAAATGGTGGTGAAAATTTAGTTTTGAACATGAAAAATCACAATAATACATTTCATTTTATGATTAAGTTTAAAAATTTTATTTTTGGGGAATACTTGATTATGAGATTGCACCATATATTCATCATTAATTTTAAAATATAACATTAGAAATGCATGCTCTGTAGCACAATTAAAGAAGAAGGAATAAAAAATAAAATTAGAAATACAATTTACAGTTTAAAGTACAAATTAAATAAAAAATCATAATTTATAATATGAGTTTTATACTTAGCTCGGTTTCAAAAATTGGTGGGACTTTCAAATGATTGTTGGATGGACGTAACCATTTTCAGTAGTCAATTCGATTATCATTAATGCAGATCTTTTAGCACTGTTTGTACATTGGCCTAAACGGATAGATCGAATTTGCTTAATGAAACCTATTGATTTTCAGTAAATTTAATTATGAATATGCCTAAAGATATGTTGTGTTGTTTGTATTCAAACTTATAGTGTAAATATTTGAAAGTTCACATAAAGTATTTATACCAAAGGTTGGAAGTCAAAAGAGACATAATTCAAACAGTTTTAGAAGTTAGACAGTCGGAGAATTGATGATTCAATTAATCGAATCTTGAATCAATTTGTGATTAATCAACTTTACAACAATATATAAATGTTTTATTTTTTTATAAATAATAAATACTCCATTCGTCCCTAAATTATCTTTCTCTATTCTTTTTTCATCCGTTTCAAAATAATTGTCTAGTTTGAAACTTACCTTTTTAGAACATTACTTTTACTACTTTATCTTTACTTTTTCACCCTAGTTTAATTATGAGCCACATATACATGTGCTTAAAAGGAAAGTACACATTAAACCAATAAAAATAATCAAGTCAATTGTTTTTTTTCTTAATCTGTACGTCGGGTCAACTAAGACGATAATTTAGAGACGAAAGAAGTAATACATTAAATGTAATCTAGATATTTGAGATTTAACTGAGTTAATATTGATCTATTTTACTTTATCAATTGTTTTTTTCTTATTTAGATGTCTGTATATATATATATCCATTTATTTAGCCTAACATATCCTACCAACTCCTCATGTAAAATAACCACAATACCCCTCCAATTTGCGTTGAGCATTTCTTATCCAATAAAATTTATATGGAGTGATTCATTTTCGTCTTAACCAAGCTTGAGAGCCCAATTTTTGCATTTACCGCAATCCACCACCCACTATTATATTTAATTTAATTTTTTTAAAATTAAAATTTTACCCTAAGAGTTGCTACCACTGTGACGACCCCGATCCCGAGACCGGGCACGTTGGGTGTTCAAAAAATTCAATCCAAAATAACTCCAAATAAAAACATATAACTCGTAGCGGAAGAAACAGATAAATAATATTTCTCAAAATATCAATGTTTGATACAAACATATCTTTATTACAATTTTAGTAAAGCCCAAATAAAATAATTCATAGATGTTTTATATCAAAACCGAGCGTTCGATAAACCTCGAGCACACATCTGCTATTCAAATCCCGATCAAATCTCAAATGCACAACAAAAAACTGTAGGAGGTGAGTTTGTGAGCCCAGCAAGAAAGGGGGTACACAGCACCACAGAATAGAACAAGACATGTGATTCAAATACTAAGTCCATGAATATAAAAATATGGATAAAAGATTATTAACCCAAATAACGATACCAAGTGTTATTCAAATAACAACTGATCACAAGTGACAATTCAGTATACTAATCAGTTTAGGTCAGAGTGAGATTATTCATAACGAGTACAACACACATGAGCACTCAATCACATGAGTCCCAATAACAGTATCTAGATTGTTCATGGCCGTTCCACTGATCAGTATCACTAAACCGTTCCAAATAAACAATTACTGACCAAATGATTAAAAATAACAGTTTCTCAATAAAACACACTGATTGTTAACATAAAATTATTTTAAAGTCAAACCAATATCAAAGGTTCACAGATAACAATAAATATATTTCAAAAACAGGAGTACGAATCAAACATAAATATTATAAGGACAGTCACGTGATTAAACTGACACAGAATCAGTACTGTATAGTCTCTCTTATCTCAAAATAAGATAATATCTACCAATAAAATATATCAAAAACTTTCTATAATAAACCTTAAGTAAAATTCATAAATAACACGAAAACAGATTAAACGATCATAACTTAAATAAAGAACACACTCGCACATAGGTACGACACTCACTCTCTCATATGACGAGGGACACGGGGATAGAAAAATGAAGGTGAGAGAATAAATTTAATGTATGAAAGAACTAGTTGGAGGTGTCATGCAAATAACTCAGCACAACAACCAAAGGAATGATTCATCCAAAATAGAATTCATGCGGTTAGTAAACTTGGTGAGAAAGCTATCTTCCATATGGGACCCAGTTAAATTTTATCAAAACACCTTACACGTATGAAGACAACAAATAGTTAATGGTTTATTATTAAACTATAAAATTAAAATACTACTAGTATATTACCAAAATCAACAATTTACAATATAATCAAACGTAATTAAAATGCTATTAATCTCTTTTATTTGAAAACACGTAACATAAATAAAATATCGGGGTTTTACAACCACTGGATTAAATAAGATTTTTGAAATATTTGTTAAAAGTTGCATATAAATACAAACTACTCTCTCCGTTCCTAAATTATCGTTTTGTTGGACTCGACACACGGTTTAAGAAAATACATTTGACTGGATTATTAACATTAGTTTGATGTATAGTTTACTTTAAAGGTCATGTGCATATATGCATGTGGCACATAATTAAAACAAGATGAAAAAATAATAGTAAATTGATAAAAGTGTTGTCCTAAAAAGGAAAGTTTCAAACAACACAATTATTTTGGGACATACGAAAAAAGAAAACAGGACAATAATTTGGGGACAGAGGGAGTAATATCTATAAAAAATGTTGATTATGGTGTACATATTTATAATTTTGTTTCTAATCAAGGAATATTTGGTTGTTATTTATAATTATGATGAATATAAGTTTATATATATATATATATATATATATATATATATATATATATATTTGTATTTTATGAAGAATAGAACATAAATTATTTCAACATATTGTACCGTACAATATTGCCTAAAGTGTTGTATGAGATATCACTTTCAATTATTTTCTAAATATATTCGTTTTATATCATTTTTTTAAATGACGAAGGTCTGAACCCCCAGCAACAAATTTTATTTTTAGTGTTCATTTCCTCTATTTGCTCCGTTGTCCCTCCACTTTCAATGTTTGTTAGCTCCGTTAGCCATCTGTTAGCATCAATGTTTATTTTTAGTGTTCACGAAATGCTAAATGACACATTTAAAACCAAACGTGACACATTAAAAACATAAAAAGTGACACATTTTAATGTTAAAAGTGACACTATAAATGAAAATTTATTATAATTTTTATTAAAATACAAAGTGACACTCTTAATACTAAAAAGTGACACATTTAATACTAAAAAGTGACACTCTTAATACTAAAAAGTGACACTCTTAATACAAAAAGTGACACATCTAATACTAAAAAGTGACATTCTTCCTTAAATAATTTACCGGACCAAAATGAATCATCTCGTGTTTCAAGTTAATCTTCTACATGCCTAGATCCTGCTCGCTCTGTTACGAAGGGAAAGAGAAAAAGAATTAAGGGAAGTATTGAAAAGGGCAAGAAAAAGACTACTGATTTTTCTGATTTCCATCAAGCCAAGGAATTTGGTTCCAAGACTCCTAATGCTCGGTTATTTTAGACATATTTTCAGTAAATTTAGTATGTTTGAGTAAGAAACATATACTTTACCTTGAAAAAGTTATGATTTTGTGTTTTTAACGATTGACACTTGAGATTATATACATTTCTATGAATGAGAAGATATGTTTCAGTAGTGTTCAATTGGTTATTGCTGTTAAAATCACTAGCTCAAAAGTGACACACTTTAGTCCTAAAAGTAACACACTCCAACCCTAAAAGTGACACTCTTATTGATACAAATTGTATGATTATAAAAATAGGTTGTTTTACCAAAAGTGACACACCTAATGCCTAAAAGTGACACAATTAATACATAAAAGTGACATACTAAACGTGACACTTATGAATAAAAATTTAAAGATGAAAATTGAATTTTTTTTGCCAAAAGTGGCACACGTAAAACTTAAAAGTGACACATTCTATGTTTAAAAGTGACACTCTGATTTAAAGTAACTAAGTAAAATTTAATCAGACCTAAGGCAACAATTATCCAAAAGTGACACACTTTTGTTCTCAAAGTGACACACGCCAAGCCTAAAAGTAACACTCTTATTGATCGTAAATGTAAACAATGTCAAAATGACACATTTCGCTAATAAAACTTAAAAACAATCCTAAGAGGTTTCATACCTTAAACCGTTCAAATTCCAACAATTTATGAGATTTGTTGTGAAACATCTCACCAAATTGGTTTTTATGTCTTTTTATAACGTATTATTAATTTATTATGACCTGAAAATTTATAATTCTCATTACCTCTAGCCGCCCAAACCTTAAAGCAGTGCTTCCGTCCATCTTACCAAAAAGATGATTATGATGTTTATTAATATATTTAATTATTAACCCATGACTTCCTAAATGTGGCTCCGTCTTACGGATAAGGATCCGTAAGACCGTCTTACAGGAGACCACCTCTTAATGTTTAATGATGTTATTATATAGTACCTAAAACTATAAATTAACTATATTAGGTAGATAATTATTTTATTTAAAGTTTAATGGCATTCTGGTAATACCAAATAGTTTTACTTGATTAGTATCCGAAGATTCTCGTATTGACAAGAAAATTTTACGACAAGGTTTCTTAGTTTGGAAGAATAACATAAGGTTTGATTGAGAATGTGATAAATATACAAGGCCCTTTTATTCGGGTTTTTAAATTATCATTGTTTAGCATCTCTCAAATTTATCATTGCAACGCATGCAACTCTGATTTAAGCTCACACGAGGAAAGTATGGGATGCATGGGCTCACTTGATAAATCACATATAGCTTTTTTAAAAGCCACCTACACGTACACGTACTTTTGTTATAATTAAGAGTAATATAGTAATGTTTCATGTATTATTCAATGAGTATTTAATTTTAGGCAAAAGCTTAAAACAAATCACCTTATGAGTATGTTCTTTAAAATAAAATTTTTACTCTATTCATTTTGTATTGATTAA
>JABEVN020001328.1:0-25429 GCA_013146195.2 Codonopsis lanceolata
TATTGTACTACAATTGGCCAATTGAGACATTAATCTTTTCGGTTTTAATGCTTTTTGTCGGTTAGGCTTCATTATTGTAAAGCTGCTCCATAATTGAGTTCTTTTATGTTGTCATTTTGTTGAATTATCCTGTTTTTGAATTTCAACTATCCACACATTTCTCACCCTATTTAAAATATAACTATCCACAATTATAAATTAATTTTAAAAAATAAAAAAATCATAGAAAAATAAAGAAAATAAAGTAAAATAATAACTATATGCACAATACGTGTGACATATTTACTAGTCTAAGCAAATTCCGAGAAAGGAAAAAGTCAATTTGGTTGAGACTCGAATTCGTTGTACAAATTTTGATCTTAAGCAAATGTTGAGTTTGTATTTTTTTTACTTGTTAATAAGAAAAAAATATTGAGTCATTTATACTTCGTTAAAGCCCCGATCAAAGAAAGTAATTTTATTAAAACTATTTTTTGACAACAAGAAAAATCAATTCATTAATTAAAAATTAAATTATTAATTTTACTAATAATAAAGGAATAGTTTATACCTCAAAGCGAAACTATTAAATGTAGCTATTAGTAAAAGTAGAAAAAGATAAGCTCACGACCGCTAAAAAAGACCAGCTAAAACCAAATGAGGTCCTGATCGTTCTTTCTTTTATTTGATTCTCTCTTCTTTTGCACGTCTTGGTTTTTATTATGTAATCTAATCTTTTTGCACTGTGTTTAACACACATATATATTTTAATTAAATTTTATTTAAATAAAACAAAGACAATAAATAAAATTAAAAGAATGAATTGCAATTATCTAAATATAAATACATCATTGTATCGGTAATATAATAAATTCTGAATTCATTATACACAACATTTGTTGTGTTATTTTGTTGGTTTTCCTATTTATCTCATATCAATCAATATTTTTAAGCAACGATTTATGAACCTAAAAATCATGATCTGCTTTGAACTATACTTCAAGAAGTGTCATATATGTGGCAATGATTGTCCTTAACTATTGTTAATCGTTATTGCATATGATAGTGTCAATGATTGACCTTAACTTTTGTTTAATCTACATGTTTGCTTTGGTTGAAATTATAAGTATTGGTTTGTTACATTTTTTTTCATGTTTCTAATATTTTAATAAATACACTTTTGTAAGGACTATCTTGGTTTTACATAAAAATAAAAATATAATTTTTTAGAATACACGTTGATTTGAAGCCGATTGTTTTAAGTTCATTATATTTCATCTTCTATAAGACTACAAATTTTTAACGTATAAAATATTGTTAAAAATTTTGATTTCGATTTATCAAAATGTAAAATGAACAATAAAATTAAGATATTTATGTTTTTAAAATATTTTTTCAACGGATCCGATGGAGATGAAAAAATAATTTTTTATTTATGCTTCTTTATATTTTTATAGATTTATCAATGAATTACTTTTACTTTTGGTCCATTTCATTAGATGTGCACTTTAGTCTCAAATATGTCAATAATTTGTCTCAATAATTGTGATGAAGATTTAGATTCGTTAAGTAGTACTATTTTGATATTAATTATATTTTAAGTAATTGATCGTCCAAAATAATCTAAGGATGCACTAGGTTTAATAACTCGGATATCGGCTTTCAATCTATCCAAAATCTTCAAGGTCAATCTGAAATGCAAACAACAACGTAAGCTAGGGGGGGCTTTCCTGCAAAAGCCCTCCGACGTGAGAATTAGCTAACACTCATTGATTGAGCAACCGGCAATTTAGCCTTAGTATATGAATCACGTACCTCCCTCCCTTGTTTCGAGGGGTTTTTATAGTCGGTGCGAAACGAATAACTCCTCATTAAATGTTGTGGCATGCATGACGAGTGTATTGCCATGTTTACCGCAATGGTTTGATCATGAGCGTGGGGAGCGAGTTCCTCGGAAATAATGCTTGCCCGTTCGGGATAGTCATTACTTTCATAGCGAGCATGGTTAGCCTTGCTCGATAAACATTGTCCGTTGGGTGGTTCACCCAGCTGCGTTGATCACTTGCCCGCTAGGTGAGCCCCTTGAACCCAGATTACGAACACACATTATAATGGACAATGTCGACCGCGCCCTCTCCTTAATCGGGTTTTGGAATACTGCGTGCTCGCTTTCGTGATTGCGAGGAAATATGTCGAGCACGTGACTTAGGCTTGGGCCTATTGGGTCAGGCAGTTCAATAATCAAGTTTTTTTTTTTTTCGTTTGCGATTTTACTTGTCATCTTGATGTGATATTCTTGTTTTTATTGATGGAGACAATGACATTCTTGTGTTATTTTGTCTCCAAAATTACTTGCATTCAAATTTTAACTTCTACAATGTGATATTCAAGTCTTTTAATGATTAGTTGGTAAAAAAATTTACAATAAAATATTAGTTGATTTTTTAAATACAATAATAATTAGATTTGGGGGGATTGAGTATTAAGAACCGAACAAACAACAATATTTTTACAAAAAAATCTAGTTCGGATTTGATGAAATTTGGTTCGTTGGTTAATATTCAAGGTTTTTTTGTTTGACCTACATGCTCGGATTGAAATTAAATCATGGTTTGTTATCTTATTTTTTTTCTGTTTCAATATTTGAATAAACACACTTTTGTCGGGACTTTTGATTTAATATAAAAATAAAAGTATAATTTTTTTTTATAATATATGTTGGCAAAAACCGATGTTTAAGTTCATCATATTTTATCTTCTATAAGACAACAAATTTCTTAACGTGTAGAATACTATAAAAAATTATGATATCGATTTATAACATGTAAAATGAACAATAAAATTAAGATCTTAATGATGTTGAAATATTTTGCTAACTTTGTTTTCAATTCATTAGAAGTTTGTTCATATTTCAATGCAATATTTTGGTTTTCATATTCCAAGAGAGTATTTATATTAAGGTTGTATTTGATTAATTATGACACATGTAATCAATTAATTTATGTTTTCAATACATGACTCACAACTTTTATTACATATAAATGACTTTCTACTTTAGGAAGACAAATTTTGGAGGGATTTTTCTATTTTTAGACTACCTTGACTTTATATATATATTTGAGAAAGTGACAATATAAACCCAATAAAAATTTGATTAGAATATCACTCCCCTAAACTTTGTATATATCAAGCAAAATAAATAAATTCCTTATTTACGAGATAAAACAGAAAGATACTAGATTTTGAGCTCGTGCTTATGGCACGGCGCCAGTTTGGGACTTGATCGATATATGGAGCAAACAATATTATGATAAATTAATATTTATATAGAATTTTGTAAGAGTTGAATATATGTACATTACACAACGAAAATGGGAAAAAACTCAAATACCTAACAAAATAAAACATTTTACTTGGGCATTTAATTTAATTTATAAAAAATAGACATGTAAAAAGAACATTTTATTGTTTTTTCAATAACAAAAACTCAGTCTTCTTCTGGGGGCTCTTGCTTCACACCAATGGTTGATTTAGAAACATGAGATGCAATAACTTTGTCTATTATTTCCACCTACACATGAGATAAATAAAATTCAAACCAATTAGTTAACCATATTTTATGCATTATAGTCGTTTAATTAAAATATAAAAAAAAAGAACTTACTGCTTCATCTACAAAACTCAAATCCTCCTGCATATCATCATACAATATCGTGGGTATATGTCCTGCTGCAACTTGAGATGTAGGTGGAGGGGGTATCGGAGATGCGTGTGGAATTAGAGATGGGATTGAAGGGACCTATTTGAAACAATGAGTAAGATAGAAATTATGTAAATGTAAAATGTGTATCAAATGTAATTATTAACGCTTATCTAAAAAAAGTAGTGAGGATGAGAAGGAAAAACAAATCCCATAAATAATGGAATTGTTTTAATTATAACAAAAACAATACAACCATGCAAAGGATCTATCACTGTTAAATTCCAATTAAACCTTATGGAGCATTTATTGATATTGGTGGAATCAATGACCTTTTCCATGCGAGTCAGATCAGTCATGATTGTGTTGCAGACATTGCAACAGTCATTTCACCTGGTGATACACTAAAGGTGAACCCTTCGGCCTATTCTATCGCCAGTTCTTGACTAAACATGTCTACCTCTCTAATAAGTAAAGGTTTTCCCTCTTTGTAGGTCATGATTCTGAGCCACGATCGTGAGAGAAGCCGGGTGAGTCTCTCTACGAAGAGATTAGAACCTACACCGAGTGACATGATTCGTATCCCAACAAAGAAAGAAAGCTTAAAAGTTGATGAAAATCAAAAAATAATTACCTGAACTTAAAGAGAGTATAACGACGGTAAGAATTTGGAAGAGAGTCAGGGAAGGAAAAATTTGTTTAACGCCACAATAGAAATCTGCCACTGCCTGAGGACATTAATTAAGCGCTTGGGTTATTAACAAATCAGAGGAGAGAAGAAAACATAGAAAGAAAGCTTAAAAGCTGATGAAAATAAAAAATTTAATTACCTGAACTTAAAGAGAGTATAACAACAAGGGCTAAAAAGAGAGAGACCAAGGAAGTAAAAAAAAACCACGGTACAGATGGTGGGGGAAGGAAAAATGGTTTGAGTATAAAAGGAGATCCAAACCTAATTCTAACAGTATAAGGAAACCTAGAAGAGGAGGTTATCCAAATAAATGACAGCCGTAGGATGATAGTAGAAAAAAAGGATTGAGTATAAAAGGGGATCCAAATTTAGTTCTAATATTATAAGGAAACCCAGAAGAAGAGGTTATCCAAATAAATGACAACCGTATGATGATAGTAAAAAAAATTAAATCATGACCTTTGAATAGCTCTAGTTAATTACCTAGCTGTTTTATAATATAGATTAATTACTAATGAGACTATGATAAGTCTAATTAAGTAGAAACACTAAATATTCTTGTGTTGCCCAAAATACCATTTAATGATGTAAACATAGTCTTGAGCTGTCCTTCGTTGTGTTCTTGGATAATTGGGCTTATGCATATGTTTAATGTTTATAGAAACTTGCCAAAGATCAAGAACACTTTAGTAGAATGCAGGTCTTGGCCTCACGAAACCCAACGTGAGAGTAAATGTCAAGTCTTAATAGCAAAGACATAATCATAGAGTTTCAATGTGTGAAAGTGTGTAGGGGGTATTTATAGCCCCTAATGGAGTTAATCTTGCGGTGATTGCCATTGATTGCTGAATTGTAGGAGGTGATTATTCTTGATTTGATCACTGGGGGAAATGATTGGGATTGGGATTGAATTCTCAGGAACGCCAGTCCACACAGAGGATGACACTTATTTTGCATCGGTATCTCAAGGGACATTTAATTGGTGACTGCGTTTCCCTGCTCGGGAAGACTTGGCCTTGCTGACTAGGATTGGTCTGCTTGCTCATCTGGTGATTTTTTCCGGGCATGATCCACTGGTCGAGTAGGCTTGGCCTTGCCCGACCAAGTTTGGTCGGCTAATAGACTCATTTGAGCACTTAGTCAAGTACTTGGAATTCTTGTGGACAATAGTTCCCAATCGTGACTTTCCTTTTACAATGCAATAAGGAATTTCAAGCTTTGGCTTCAAGTGAGGAACCCTATTCGGGCTTTAGTTGCAAGCAAACTCCATCATTTGGCCTTTATTCAGTTCAACAAGGTAAGTGTCTATGTCGAGCACGTGTTCTCTGCTCTCATGGCTAACACGTGGTCATGTACGTGCTATACTAGTGACCAGATTTTGGGTCGGGCACATCATGATCATTCTTGTTGTATATTCTTTTTAATCATCTATAAATCTCTGTTGGAGGCAAATAGCCCCTAACCCCCAAGGCTAATTTAATTAGGAACTAAACTAGCTTGAGTTACAAAATATTTAGGACAAATTTTAAGTGAAATCATCTTATGAATCTTATTTTATAAGACGAAATCTTACTCTCTCATAGCCTAACCCATCAACATGCACTGGTCATGTCAGAGAGATTTGTCTTTCAAATAATATATGTAATCTTGACTTTTCCTAAGTTTTTGCCAAATATTTAAAGCTCTACTTGTTTTGGAGTTTAGTAGAAATAAGAAAAAATAAACCAGGGTTATGATATGATGTCCATAAAAACAAACACACATATGTGTGTATGTGTGTGAAAATGCGTAGATATATATGTATATGTATTTTTATTTCTATGTTTAAATCTTGAGTAGTTCTTTGGTGAAACGGTGTTACGAATCTTAATATATAAGACGAAGTCTCATTCTCTCACATCTCAACACATCAACACACGGTGGGTCAGGTCAATGAGATATATTTACATAAACTACACATAAGACTGTTTTTTCTAAATTTTTGCAATAAATATTTATATTTACCTATCTTCCATTTAGCCATATATATATATATATATATATATATATATATATATGATCAACAACTTAATATAGCTTGCCAAGTCTTTCTCTCTTGCCTTGTTCTTTAATTTATACGTGGAATAGGGCCGGTCCTGAAGGGGGGCTTGGAGTGCGACCGCCTGCCTGAGGCCCCCATTTTTAAAGGGCCCCAAATTTTTTATACACCCTCTGTATATATATTCCACATTTACATTTTACCATTCTATTTATTGACGACATGAGGGTAGCGCAAGATGAGGAAACGTCAAAAACACAGGCGACAAAGACTCAGACACACAATCACGCAAATCTCGATTTCTTCACAGTAGCGGCTCGATTTCTTCACAGCATCGGCTCGATTTCTTCACCACAGCAGAAGCGGAAGAGGTTGCAAATCAAATAAAAAAGGGAAAATTTGAAGTTGCGAACTGGTTAATTTCAAAGAAATTCCTCATCTCCTTCCTGAATCTCCCCTTTCTGAGTTCGTGGGAATTGCTTCAAACCCCAATTTACACACACATGCACACAGCACACGTGTATGTATGCGTGTGTGTGTGTGTGTCTATATATATATATATATATATATATATATATATATATATCATATATGTTAATTGCCCTGTAAGTCTGTAACTAAGCTGAATATGCATTATTTATCAATTTTGAAATGTGATTTTGGAATTTAAGGGAATTATCAAATTGGGAAATTGGATGTATTTGAGTTAATGGATTTATAGCATTTCTTTTTGTTAAAGTTGCTAATTAAGAATTAATTTAGGTGGAGATTGTTGTAATGTAGAAGTAGTACCAGTTATGTTAAAGGGTGGATGAACATGAATAGTGATACGGTAATACAATTAGAGGTGATTCTTGGTAGAATTTTGTTTTTTTTGTAGATTTTTTATTTTTCCTTTTTTTCTCACAGAGTCCAGCCCGTAGGTTTGAAAGAAATCAAGAATTAAGAATATAAATTTCAAGCAAAAAACCAATTAGCCAAAGATCAGGTTTTATTGATCTTTGTCTTTGATCATCATTTTATTGTTTCTTTTTTTATATTTAATTTCAATAGTTGATCGTGTGTTTTTAGATTTAGACTTGATTAAAAAAAAAAATGTTCATGCTTTAAAAGGCCTCTCTCACGTTGTTGGTTTTTTTTTTTTGCCCTAAGGCCTCCAAAAGTTCATAACGGGCCTGATGTGGAGTGTATGAGTATAGAGGAAGTGGAGTTTGTTTTAGACAGTGTCAACTAAGATGAGGTAAACGAGATTTAATATGACATAATGACATTGAGAGAGAGAGAGAGAGAGAGAGGTTGGTGGCTGTGGATACAAATTCAATCAGTTATAGGTCTATATTGCTCTACCCAGCATAGTTCGATCTCTTGCGAATATTATCTCTCCTTAATTTGAACATGTTACAAGTGCAACTGTGCTAACCACTCTAGCATTGTGTCATACATACAAAGAATAAAACAATCTCGGACCTCAGTTCATTAGGACCTAAGTACTTTCATAAGCAAATAGATTTTGTCGTGTGATTTTGCCTACTAAATATTACCTCCTTGTCATTTATAATTCTCCTTAAAACTAACCCTGAAAGTGAAACTACTTTTAAAAGAATTATTTTTCATTGACCATATTACCCCCAAGGCTAATCAAAGAATGATCTCCAGGTCTTCCAAATTTAAAAAAGAACACGGGTAAGCCTAGGAGCTAAAAAACCTAAGTAATTAATTATATAATCAGACTTAATTTTAACACTTTTTTTTTCCTCCTAAAGGAGCGTGAAAAAGAATCGAACCTGAGATCTCTACCACTGAGCCACCCCCTTAAGGGCCTTAATTTTAACACTGACTTTATGCAAAGTCCTTCATCTTTTTGTTTTTCAAAGGCTAACATTTGAACTTATGGAAAGAATTCAACCCCGCCCCTCTCTCTCTCTCTCTCTCTTTCTCTATGTCCTAATTTTCATTTATCCAATTTTTTTTTGAGCCACCCTAAACACAACACCATAAATACTAAACGCAACACCATTTTAATAATCAAATTACCTAACTACCCCTCATTAAAATAATTCACCCACCCACCCACCCCCCCACACCCAGCCCCACGCCTTACCGCCCCCCACCCCCCACACACTTGGTCTCTCTGTCTCAAAATCTCTCTTTCTCTCACTTGGTCTCTCTCTCTCACTCTCTCTCAAACTAACATCCTTCATCTTTCACTCACTCTCTCTCAAAATCTATCTAAAGCATCCAACCCAACTCATAATGAGTTATGATTATAATCCTAACGAAGATGCAACTACTAACAATGATGATTATTTTCGGTGAGTGACCTAAACCCAAAAAACTTATTGATTTTTTTGTATTTGCAATTGGGAAAAAAAATTCGAACATTTCAAAACATCCGCTAGGTCACGGCGGATGTACACTCAAAACCGCTTGACCAGGCGGATGTTTTGCAAAAGTACCGCGATTAGAAGCGGATGTTTTGTGTTAGGTCCGTTTTTTGAAGCGGTTTTTTTGTTGATCCGTTTTTAGTAGCGGATGTTTTGTATTAGAACCGCTCGACTAGCGGTTGTTTTCATGAAGAACCGCTACTATGTAGCGGCTCTTTCGAATTTTCTTTGAATTTTTGTGGAATTTTTTTTTCATTATTAAGCGGTTAATATGATTTTTTTTTTTTGTTTGATAGGATTATCGGTTCAAGCGAGAATCATTTATTTCGGATGTATCTCATTTTTTTGTGACGGATGAAAATTTTATTGATCGAGCAGGCGAGAAAAGTGGGTTAGAGATACTGCGGACGTGTCTTGAGAATATGTACTTTTATGTGTCTAGAAGTAAAAGTAAATTTGATAAGACTTCGTAAAATTTGGTTGAGTTGTGAGAATGGTGGAAAACCCTCGATACGATGGTAAAAATGACTTGAATGATGTGAAGAAAAATGGTTCGAAGAAGCTTCTTTGTAAATTTGAAGTGTATTTGCGGAAATAAAAGATGATGGTTGGAGAGTTAAAGTTAGCGAGTTTAACAATGCTCACAACCATCCACTTTCAATGGGAGAAAAATGGCACATACGCATCGAAGTTGACAAAGTGAGATTGAAAGGGTTGATCAACTTTATAGTGCTAATGTGAAGCCGAAAGCAGATATTGAATCTATTGAAAAGGAAAATCACGATAACGAAGTTGCGAAAGCATGTAGAGAATGCTTTGGTAGGTATAAGAAAGAAGAAGATGGGAAATAAATCAAAAATGGAGTATTTTTTAGATGAGATGCGTCGACTTGGATATATTTTACGGTTCGAGGTCAAAGAAACTTGCCCAAAAAACAAAGCTTTATTGGTGATGTTATGTTTGCTCATCAGAAATTTGAAGAGATGTTAGCCTTATTTCCGTGCGTTCTCCTTATGGATTCAACATACAAGACTAATAAATATGATTTGCCGTTATTGGAAATCATTGGAGTTATCGATTGGGGAAGAATTTTCATGTCGCATTTGCATTCTGAAGAATGAGAAAAGTGAAACATTTGGTTGGGCATTACATCGGTTAGTGCTTTATTAGTTCATGTTCGCCCACCGGATGTCATTGTCACAAATAGGGAATTGGCTCTCATGAATGCAATACGGGACTACTTTCCAACGTCTCAGCATATGTTGTGTAAGAGACACATAGCAAAGGATGTCGAGAAGTATGTAAGGACCCTGTTGAGAAGTAGAAAATATACCGCAATATTTATGAAGAGGTGGATGGATATAGTTGAGTCAAGAACGAGGAAGAATACATAGAACATTGTCGAGAGATGGAAGAAGCGTGGGCAAATACTCAAGCAGCTTGTTCGATATGTTAATTCTACTTGGTTGGAGCCCTATAAGGATAGATTTGTTTGTGCTTGGACCAAACAATACATGCATTTCGGTAATCAAACGACAAATAGGTACAACTTATACGTTTATGAATGCAATATATTTATTGTTTATGAATGCAATATATTTATTGTTTATGAATGCAATATATTTATTGTAAGCGTGCAATATGTTACGAGTTGAGAGTGCACACTCCCAAGTTGAAAAAGATGGTTATGCACGTCAGCTGGGGGTTTCGATCATATATTCGATCAAATCCACGATGCTATCGAGCTGCAGTTCAATGAGATCTTGGCTCTATTTGAAAGGAATTTGAATGTAGCTCATCCTTTGACATCCTCAATGTTTATTCTCCGTCGATTAAGATATAAGGTATCTTCTCATGCCCTTGAGTTGCTAGCATACGATTGGAATTCGACACAATGTATAGAGGAGCCAGTAGAGGGTGATTCTAAAAGGTGTGGGTGTTTGTTGAGGACAAGTTACGGTTTGCCATGTAGTTGCGAAATGTGGCACATGTCTCGAGGAAAATGTCGATTGAACCCCATCAAATCCATGTGTTTTGGAAGACGTTGTCTATGGGCGGAGTTCAAGATATGAGTACATCAAGGGAATCTGCTTCTGATTTGATCAAAAACCTATTATCAGATATGGACGGGACTTCTGAATCGCAACAATATCACTATGCTAAACAGTTTTTCGATGTTGTACATCCCCCAACTAACATTGAGGAACCAGAAATAGTGCGGCACAAAGGGCGTCCAAAGAAGAACTCGACAAAGAGAGACCTCTCAGGTTTTACAATGTTAAATGTATATGTCACATTACTTTTTACATTTGTGTATAGTATATGATTTATGGCTTAATTTTTATAATTTTCGCCTCAACATGTTATGAACATGCTAACCGTCAACCAGAAAGACAATCTGGAGGTAGAGGTCGAGGTCGAGGAAAAGGACGTAGTTCATTAGCATCGACGGGTAATTCAATTCCATATGCCTCTCACCTTCCACCATTGATGATCACTTTCATATCAAATGTTATAGATGTCGAAGCGGATGGAAATTGTGGTTTCCGAGTAATTGCCCACTTTATTTATCACGACGAAGAAAAATGGGATCAGGTGCGTAATGACTTGATGCAGGAACTTTCTGACTATTGGGACTTCTACTCAGCCATCAACTTCTTGGAAGGTGACCTTGAAGGATCAGTGGTATGTCTGAATTGGCATACCTCTCCAGCTCCAACTGAGCATTGGTTAAATCTGGGCATGCTTGGTTTTATCATTGCTACACGGTATCAGAGGATTGTGACTTGTTTGTCGAATATATCGCTTGGTTGCAATACATGGTTACCGTTGCAAGCACGGTCTGTTGATGGACAACCGCCACAACCCTGGTCCACAAGTATTGACTTTGAGTGGGTGAATTGTATCCATTTCATAGCACTTGGGATGAAGCCTTCAAGTCCCCTCGCCTTTATTATTAGAGGTGGGACATATCTTGTGACCCAACGATACGACATTGGCTGCCAATTTGGCATGATCGATTTACTACTTACCTTAGTGTAGGGGGTTAATTGTAAAATTTTGATAGTATATGGTGCTCATTGTTATTTTATGATAGCATCCTCATTGCGTGTTTTACCCTTTTCTTATTTATCAAGAGTGAATGACTCTTCTTATTTGTAGAGAAGAGTGAATAAATACATTTTTAAATGGATAAAAAATATAAATTACGAGTTTAAAAAGTATAAGAATAATAACATTGTCGATGCAATGAGATGGTTTGTAAATTAGGGGCAAGTCGGATAATTGGGAAAAGTGTAGTGGGTGAATTTTCAAATTTCGATAGTGTAGGGGGTGAATAGTAAATGCATCACAACACAAACAACAAGTATATCACATAAACATATAGTATATCACAATACATCCTGAATAACTAGACATATAAGTACCCCGGACCACAAGTGAATCTCGACCACGTATCACTCATGTGCCACCCATGCCAACCATTGCCACCCATACCACCCATAGCAGCATGCCACTAGCATGTACTGCATGCCACCATAAAAGGCATGCCACCCATACCCATCATGTTTAAAATCCTCTCGTAATCGGTGAATGTCTCTCCCCTAAATGGAGCATTATAAAGCCTCAAATGGAATATCGTGGGGTACTCCTTCTATCATCTCCGTGAATAGGGGTCCGTGCATAAACCCTATCCCCCATTAGTGGATATATGCCTTTGGATGATAATAGGTCGATATGGAAATCCATCTATTACAAAAAAATAAATACAAGTTAAGTTATGAAATGATAAATTTGTAAAAGTGTAGGGGGTTAATTGTAACTAAGTTTCAAAAATTGTAGGGGGTTAAATGTTAAATTTTGTAAAAGTTTACGGGGTTAATTGTAACTAAGTTTCAAAAATTATTGGGGGTTAATTGTTAAATTTTGTAAAAGTTTAGGGGGTTAATTGTAACTAAGCTTCAAAAATTGTAGGGGGTTAATTTTAAATTTTGTAAAAGTGTAGGGGTTGAATTGTTAAGTTTCAAAAAGTGCAGGGGGTGAATTGTTAAATTTGTAAAAGTTTAGGGGTTGAATTGTAAAGTTTCAAAAAGTCCAGGGGGTCAATTGTTAAGTTTTGTAAAAGTGTAGGGGGTTAATTGTAACTAAGTTTCAAAAACTGCAGGGGGTGAATTGTTAAATTTTTAAAAGTGTAGGGGGTTAATTGTAACTAAGTTTCAAAAAATTGTAGGGGGTTTATTGTTAAATTTTGTCAAAGTGTATGGGGTTAATTGTAACTAAGTTTCAAAAACTGCAGGGGGTGAATTGTTAAATTTTTAAAAGTGTAGGGGGTTAATTGTAACTAAGTTTCAAAAATTGTAGGGGGTTGATTGTTAAATTTTGTAAAAGTGTAGGGGTTGAATTGTTAAGTTTCAAAAAGTACAGGGGGTGAATTGTTAAATTTGTAAAAGTTTAGGGGTTGAATTGTAAAGTTTCAAAAAGTCCAGGGGGTCAATTGTTAAGTTTTGTAAAAGTGTAGGGGGTTAATTGTAACTAAGTTTCAAAAACTGCAAGGGGTGAATTGTTAAATTTTTAAAAGTGTAGGGGGTTAATTGTAACTAAGTTTCAAAAATTGTAGGGGGTTAAATGTTAAATTTTGTAAAAGTTTAGGGGGTTAATTGTAACTAAGTTTCAAAAATTTAGGGGGTTTATTGTTAAATTTTGTAAAAGTTTAGGGGGTTAATTGTAACTAAGTTTCAAAAATTGTAGGGGGTTTATTGTTAAATTTTGTAAAAGTTTAGGGGGTTAATTGTAACTAAGTTTCAAAAATTATAGGGGGTTAATTGTTAAATTTTGTAAAAGTTTAGGGGGTTAATTGTAACTAAGTCTCAAAAATTGTAGGGGGTTGATTGTTAAATTTTGTAAAAGTGTAGGGGTTGAATTGTTAAGTTTTAAAAAGTGCATGGGGTGAATTGTTAAATTTTGAAAAGTCTAGGGGGTTAATTGTTAAGTTACAAAAATTGTAGGGGTTAATTTTTAAGTTTCAAAAAGTGTAGGGGATCAATACTTGTTACTTTTGCACAATCATAGTGTTATTATAGTAAATGCATGACAACAAGCTCAAATAAACAAAATATAATTATCTAACAATTATGTACACACAAATTTTTTACCTAACAATCATGTCCAAAATGAATACGTCAAATAAGGTATTCTTTTAAAAAAAATACATGTTTCTTTTTTCGGAAACAAAACATTTTTTTCAAAAAGAGCCGCTGAAGCGGATGTTTCACAAAAATACCGCTACTCACAGGTATTTATATAAAACAACCGCTATTAATTTATGGCCGTGATATGACTACCGGTGAGTAGCTTTGTGAAACATCCGCTCGTCGGCTCTTTTACGCCAGATTCAAAAAAACCAAATTAAAACGTCCCTAGATCGCAATTTATTCCAAATTGAAACAGTAAGAGCCGAGAGATTAACATACCTGAGGTGAGGGAGTGAGAGATTTTTGTTTGGCTTAGGGTGGATCTAGGTTGGTTTGTTGGAGTGAGTGAGGGAGAGGGAACAGAAATAGGGGAGAAGGGGGGGCTGAGAGCCGAGTGAGTGAAGGAGAAGGAGGCCGAGTGAAGCAAAGGAGGGAAAATGGGGAGAAGGGGGTTTCTCAGAGAGATGGAGGGAGACCGACCGAGCGAGAGAGAGAGGGAGCGGGTAGGGGGTAGAGAAGAAAGAAAGTCGCAAATGTGTGGGGAGTCGTGTGGGGTGGGGGGCCGGGTGTGTGGGGGGGGTGGGTGGGTGGGGGGATAATTATTTTAATGAGGGGTAGTTAAGTAATTTGATTATTAAAATGGTGTTGTGTTTAGGGTTTTAGGTGTTGCGTTTAGGTGTTCTGTTTAGTTTAGTATTCGAACCAACCTAACATGGATCAAAACTACTAATACTTAGGTTTACTTCTAAACCACTACTTCCTACATCCCAAATTATATGATGTTTTGGGAGAGTTTTTTTGTTTTAAAACAGATGATACTTTGTAATTTTTAATGAATTTTTTTTTTTAAATTTTACTCATATTTATTGATTCCGTAACTCAATTTTAGCTTTTTGGGTAAGAATATCAAGACAATTTAGTCTTTACAATATGTTTTTTTGGTTTATGTGAAAATCTTTAAAACGTCATATATTTTGGGACAGATGGAGTATAAGATTTACCAGAACAATAACCGAATCAATACTTCGGTTCTTAACTATTTTTTACAAATAAATTAGTAATCCTTTGGGTCTAATTATGAGTATGTTTTATTTTTCTCCTGAAATTAATAAAGTTGCTTATTTATAAGGGAGTAAAAGTACAAAATTATAGAAAAAAAAATATATCATGAAATCAATAAAGTTTCGGATTTATACTGAAAATAAAAAATAAAAGTGTAAGAAAATAACATTCTTAGACATGGCACATTCCTTAAGATTTTAGTGGATATATAAGAATGTAAGGAAACAAATATAAATTTACTATATATTTAGATTTAGATGAAATATATAATTATACTCTTTTTGTTTTGGGCAAATAATCCACTATTCCATTTTGAGATGTTTTACTTAAAAAATCCACTATAAAAAATTAAGACATAAAAATCTTATTTTATTACTAATGAGTTACTAAAAGTGTCATTTTTTAAATAAATTTGATATTCAAAAAAGGACTCTTTACCCGAAACGGATAGAATATTAATATCAAAACTGGGACCGAATTAATTATATGTTTCTACAAAAACTTAGCACCAGAACCAAACTAGTAAATTGGTTAGGTCCAATTTTTAATGGTTTGGTTGATTCTATT
The DNA here is from genome assembly GCA_013146195.2 of Codonopsis lanceolata. NCBI lineage: Eukaryota > Viridiplantae > Streptophyta > Magnoliopsida > Asterales > Campanulaceae > Codonopsis > Codonopsis lanceolata. The sequence continues at coordinate 15,614 of JABEVN020001328.1, forward strand.
GATCAGTTCCTATATTGATTTGCTCACCCCTATGTGCTCCAAATCTTTCATCTATTTTTTAAAAATCTTATTTACTCTTAGTCTTATGGTTAATCTTAGTGTGAGACAGGGTGTGGTGTGGTGGAAGATTCAAGTCAATCACGTTGTCCTTAAATTATTATTATGTTTGACCTGGTATAAAAAAATATTTGACTTAATTATTTATATTGATATAATATTTAATTTTCTTAAATGCTTATGTGTATGTTTCTTATAATTAAAGTAAATGATAAAAATGTTTTCCTGATAAAGAAAGTTTACAAACAAGACAATTTTTTTGGAACGGATATAAACGAAACGCAGAACAATAATTTAGGGATGGATGGGAGTTAGAGCTATCAAAACGGACAAACGGGACGGGCTTGCCCGCGGGCCCGAAAAGCCCACCCCTAAGCGGGTCAGGCCGAAAAAGCCCGTGATCTCAACGGTCCTTGACTCTCTTAGCCCAATCCGCCCCGCGTATGGCCGCGGGCAAAACAGGTAAAACCCGCACAAAATGCTTTTATTTATTAAATATATAAATTATATACCAATTAATAATTATATATCAATATACCAATATTAAATATACCATAAATCCATATCAGTATATCACAACTCAAACAGAACAAAAATGGAGGCATGGAGAAATTGAGGCTGTGACGGGGAAGCTGGGGAGCACAGACGGGATCTAGAAGCAGGTTGGATGGGAGAGAGAGAGCGTGAGATCTGAGATTAAACTAAAGAGGACTGTGAGACGGAGTCGGAGGCCAGTGCCGAGGACGAGGCGGCGCAACGCCGGAGGAAGAAAGTCTGAAACGGCCAACCTCCCTTCCTTTCCCATTCCTATTCCGATGTTCTTTTACCTCGCCCGATTCCTTCTCACTTCACCCCCGGCATCCCTTAACCCCTCCTTCACCCCATAAACACAACCTCAAAGATCGTTGGGATTGGCCACCGGAACGTCTTAAATCAATGGATAACCCCACTGCGCGCAGTAGTCAACGCCGACATAGTGGCGGAGGCGGCGATCGAGAAGATTGGGAGCGAAGACGGGACTGAGACACTGATCGAAGCCTGGGGCGACTGTGCGTTAGCGTGAGAGAGAGAGAGTGTGAGAACTGAGAACTTTTTCAACTTTTGATTTTTGAGATTAGGAGATTTTGACTTTGAGTACTAAATTACTAATACCAACCCTAAAGACTATTACACGAAATGGACTTGGCAAATGGCAGTTGCTGTTGGGCTCAAATTGCACAATGTAAATATGTAATATTGCAAATTGCAATGTATATGTTTTTTAAAAATTTAAGAATTGTAAGAAAGTGCGGGCTACCCGCCAGAAAGCCCATTTTCAAAGCCCCGCCCATTTTCAATAGTGGCGGGGCGGGCATGCCCGCGGGCTTTTGCCCTATTTGACAACTCCAATGGGAGTAGTATAGTTATATTGTAGGTCGGATTCATAATGCAATAATAATATTGCATAATGTGGGTTCCGTGATGGGTATATGAACCAATGTGATGATTCAGAGTAGGAAATCAATTCCACTGCTGAATTTTGTTACGTTTTTCCTGCTTTTGGTTTGGATTGATGATTGTTACAATAAACGATAAGTTTGAGTAATTTGGTGTGATCGACTAGAATTTGAGTGGCTACTCAATGAGGGTTTGACAATGTCCAGGAGGTTTTGTGTTTTTTAGTCAATAGTCATTGGTACTTGAAGTTGGGAGTTGATTAGAATTTCAATTGAAGAGAAAATAAAAAGCTTTCACAGACCACTCATTCTTGTGGTTTGATTGATCAATAAGACCAAACCATACTTCTTAAGACAAAACATATTATCAATATATTCATTAGTGTTATCATCCACTGGAAAATGTCGAGTGTTAGTGAATATGCGTGTTTGGGGCCGAGATATCTCTGTCTTTGCCTCTCCTCTCTCTCTCCCTCTCATATTATCCCCATTTTCTCTTTCATCCAATCTCCTTCACTGAGTTACTAGTGTGGAGATCTGCCTTAATTTCACCAACCTACGATCATAGTACCCACCTTTTTAGTCTGTTGTAGTGGGCATTTTGAGTTTTCTCTTTTCAGGAATTCAAAGTTTTGTGTTCATGCACAGGTACTTGACCCGATCGACGCGTGTGTTCTATACTCTGTTTCTCTTTGGTACTTCCCTCTTGCTCTTTCAGAGTTCTTTGGATCCTTGCATTATTGCTAGATTCTGTTTTCTTGGGTGGTTTTTGATAAATTTTGTTGCATTTCTTTACTACCCATTTGAGTTTTCTGTTGTTTTGTACGTTAGATCTGATTGGCAACATTGGTTTCTTCCTTTTCTCCTCTAATTTGGTCAAATTGTGTTGTTTCACAGCACCAGAATTGTTAATCAACAAATGGGTCTTCTATGAATTATATTATTTCATATATTCTCAGCTAAATTTTTATACTTGCTGTATTTTGCTTGTGAGTTTGTTTGGATTACATGCTTTCCCCCTGTTTTCTTGAAGGGGATTGCCATTGTGGGCTCATTTTGCAATTGACTATAACAAAAAAGTGATCATGTACATACACAATGTATCTTGTATCATTACAACTTTTCTTTGGGTTTAAGTGATAATCAAACTTACTTAGATGAATAATTAATTAACACACCCCACACATAATTAATGTATGTACACTAAATCTAATGATATGCTTTCTCTATCTTGTGCCTTTGACTTTTTTATGGTTAGGTGGGAGTTGATTGGTTTGATTTTCTTTAATCTTTTTATGACTTTAGTGAGAAAAAATGTTCTCATTAGAGGGAATTTAATTTCTTTAGGCTTGGGCCCAGTATCATGTGAAATTGTCAAAAGTCAATCTGACATGGAAAATCTAAAAATGTAGGTAGTTGCCATCAGATCTCATAGTACGTTTTCCCAGGTTTCAAGTCATTTTAATGGTTCAGTATTTACCATCAGATTTGAACTAATCTCTTCCTCTACTTTGACTGAGTCCATGTCTTGGTGTTTCTAGCCTAAATATGCTAAATTACCTTTCATTTTCTCCATAAAATCCCCGTTGAGTGTTTGTTTGTAGCCATGAAGTGAATCTATCCTAGAAATTGAAGTAAACATTGCATCCTTCCTTGGTGAAGTGTTGGTGCACTTTATTTTCTGCTATTGAATTTATCTTTGTTATTTAATTTCTTAATTCTGAGTTAATGGGCTTTGTTTAATAAAGTTACTAATAGTGTTGTATGTGTTTATTCATATATGGAAATTGTTGCATAAATGCACACGTAAGATTAATGGTTCCTTATATGCATTTGGTTTTCACGTGCAAGTAAATTAATCAATGGATCAGACCTAATTTCAGAACAAATGACATTTATAACTTGTGTCAGTCCTTGAATAATTCTTACTGCAAATTTAGTCTTTTTTTCTGTGTATGATATGCAACATACCTTACAACTTTTCTTTGCACATGTTCAGGGTTATATTTTTGTACCATGAAGCAAAAAGATGAGAAATCAAAGTCACTACCTGATAAAAGTTCTAGGATAGTCCCCATGACTATCATGTTTGTTGTGTTATGTGGGTTTTCATTCTGAATCTTCTGTTCTGAGAAGGACAGATACACAACTGCAGAGGTCATGAAAGCAGCCGAATCTTCCAAACAAAACTGAGTGCAGTGCTGACTATCAAGACTACACTCTATGCACAGATCCAAAGGTAAATATCTCGATTGGACATTTCAGTTTCCTGCTTTGGATTGTAAAATTGTCTATACAACTGACACATTTGTTGGTTTAACAGAGGTGGATGAAGTATGGTCGTCACTTGCTTATTTTCATGGAGCGCCCCCTCCCTCCCATTTTCGAGAGGAAGGAATGTTTGGTTCCCCCCCCCCAGATGGGTATAAACAACCGATCAGATGGCCCAAGAGCAAGAATGAATGTTGGTACATGTAATATTACATGTTTCTGACTACTAAATTCTTTTTGAGTTCTTATTAGCTCATAAATGAAATTTATCTCACTTGAAAGACATCATGAGGTTTACTTACCATTTGGGTTTGGGTTCAAGAATGTTCCATATGACTGAATCAATAAGGAGAAGTCAAATCAGCATTGACTAAGGAAAGAAGGGAATAAATTCTATTTCCCTGGAGGGGGGTACTATGTTCCCCAATGGTGTGAGCGCCTACGTTGATTTAATGCAAGATCTGATCCCAGGAATGAAAGATGGCACTATCTGCACTGCAATTGATACTAGATGTGGGGTAAGTCATTAATATCATAAAGAAAAAGTCATGCATATCATCTGCTATCTATTATGATATGAAGCACATTCAAAAAATTGTTGCTTGATAATGGTGGGTTTTCTATATTACGGAGTAAATATAATTCAAATCATGGGGTTGTCACCAATGGTTTCTATTATTCTCAAATTTGTAACCTGATTTTTAAACTGAATCAGGTTTCTGTCACCAAAAAGACTCCAATTACATCAAATTTAAACGTTATTGATATGTTAGGAATATAAAGCTCATTAGATTTAATACTAATACTTTGATAGGGAAATTTACAGATCCGGGGTTAACACACTCAAAGCCTCCATTGGCGAGCAAAACAGGGAAGACGATGCCCAAGTCCGATAACCAGATTGAACTATTGAAGAAAAGGGCCCAAAATTTTCATGGAAAATAGGTACAAGCGCAAAGAAAATCATTAGCAAACTATTTAGCACTATTAGAAACTCCCTTGCTACCCCAAAAGAAAAGGTGAATGAAGTTGTTGTTTCAAGTGCATAATTATACTGTGTGCAAATTATAGTTTGTTTGTGGGTCAACTAGACCACTCTTTTTCCAAGTACGAATCCTAGAAATCATATGATGAATTATTTAAGCCTTTTAGATAAAGATAATTTATTGAGTGGATCGAATTATTTAAGCAATTATGACAATATTACTTTTGTGTACATATTAGAACATAGTAGATTCTTACTCATTGCTTCAAGCACTTTCCGGTTTGTTTCTTTTCATTTTTTCCTTAAGTAGAACAAGGACTGGACAGAGCTAGATAGAATGCAAGAACTTGTGTAGATAAAGGCGAACTGATTTGAGTTCATGTAAAACATCAACAATAGTGAAGTGTTAAAAACTTCAATTTTGATCATCTTTTGTTTCCCGGTGATCTGGATTTGGTTATTTATTCATGCTTTAGTTGCTTGATATAGGAAACACTATATTCATGATGTAAATGAATCAACTATTGTTGGGTGGATTGGGATTTTCCCAGAGTTGTAGCATGTTTCTATGTGTTGTCCACAATCTTACATTTATGTAATTGCTTATTACAAGGAGGATGTATTAAGAATTTTGTAACGATCAAGTCATGACCAATAAAAATGAAGTGACTGAACTAATGAATTGAAATCATAAAGTGAGTAGCTTCCTTTGGAAAAGTTTTCCGGTTTGGATATCAAATTGGTAGCTTCGAGATTTTTTTATTGACTTTTAATAGGCCTCCCTCTAAAAATCATGTTTTTAGTCAGTCATTTGTATGTTGTTTTGTTGAGTTACCAATCTTAAAGGCCTTCAAATTTTAGAATGTGATATGAATAGTGATACTAATTGCACAGATTAAAAGACCAATTACCAATGTGTATATAAAGAAATATTTTAAAATGTATAACCATATTTTTTTATTAATTTAATACTCTATAATGAAATTCACTTTTTTAAAAGTGTTTTAATTATTTGTTTGAGTTTTCATATATTGTAGCCACTAAAATTTTTTATTTTTTATTTTTTTATAAAATCCGTGCATCGCACGGGTGAGATACTAGTTATCATAATTAAACTAACACAAAATACCCATCAAATACAATGTGAGACGGTGAGAAGAGTAGAAGATTGAAGTCATGATTCTTTGAAGAAAAAGAAGAAGCGACAATTGTGAAGAGAAATTGAGAAAGCCGAGACTTGACTTTTGGGAGACGAGAGAAGAGTGACTGACTCAAAATCCGAAGCGGATGAGGGTGAGAGTTTTTCACTTTTGTATGATACAAATTTTATTGTTTCAACAGTTGTGATTTTTTTACTTTAAACCAAAACCAATTTGCTAGTCAACCCGTGCCCATACGGGTCCAACCCATATGACTTGTATTTTTATAAGTTCATTGTTTTCCCAACTCACCACCTAAAAGGGGTGGGGTGGGGTGACCCAATGGGTTTAACCCATTTCAGCAGATGTAACAAATATAGTATGCATATAAATTTTTAAAAAAAAGATGATCAAAAGTGGTTCGTTATTTTAAGACAAAGATGATCAATAGTATGCATATATATATATATATATGCACACACACACAATTACTTATATCGGCGAGAACATAAAAAGAGATGACACAATTAATTTAATAATTTTCAAAGCTTATCCTCCTTTTCTTTTCTTTTTTCAAGTAAACATGAAAATAACTATATTTGAATCACTCAACACCACACTTTGAAAGTTACCATTCATCTAAATCACACTCTATATTAATTATTAAGGTAATAATTTAATGAATTTTAGAGATAGATGGTAGAGCTTCGTGTCCGTTGGGCTTAAATGTATTCACAATGGTAGTTTTTATTAACTCTCTAATGAGCCGTTAGGGAGTCAGTCTGGGTTGAATAAGATTAATAAGTTGAATGTTTGGATGCTTAACACTCATAAGGTAGTTTGTATTAATAATTTGTATCTTTCGAATAATGACCTTATCCATTCTCTGATCATAACAAGGAAAAATGTGGTAGTATTAGCGCTCTCGCTAAAAAAAACAGGGGATTACCATCTTTAATTCTAAATCTACCCCCAATATATAGCAACATGATAAACAACGAGGGCGTTACTAGTACTCGGATAAATAATATTGCTTATCTCTACCTAATTACCAAACAAACCCTAAGAGCATCACCAATATTAATATGGATGTTAAAGAAATTAGATGCTACCTATGATTTATATCATTTTTGAAAGAAAAAATATTTTCAATGCAAATGTGGATGGGATGTGTTGATAAGATGTGTCAACCAAATTCGTTTACATTGTGGATAATAATGTTAATTTTTCACATTCTTTTTGAGGACGTGGATACATCCTAGCCATCATTTTTCTTTTTAAAAAACTATTTCTATTGGTTGTTCTCTTTTTTTTTTTTTTTTGTCAAAATTCATTTTAGTAGCAGGATGCATACCACATAAGATCAAATCCACATATACATTAGAGAGGTCCATTTTGATTGAATGTGAATTAGAGAGGATAAAATTGTCACATATGATTAAGGGTGTTTACTCATAGTCATGTAAAATCTAATCCACAGTTGTATTGATGATGCTCTAAGACTCTTTTGATGATTGAGGGTGTATATAATGTTGCAATTTTTCTATCCGCATTTACATTCAATCAAAATGGATCTCTCCAATGCAAATGTGAAGTTGATCTTATTACGTGACATGCTGTTTGGAAAAAAAAAACAACCAATAGAAAGAGTTTATTAAATGAAAAATGATGTATCCACACCCTCAAATAGAATGTGAAAAATTAAAATTGTTATCCACAATGTGAACAAATTTAATTGACATATCATATCCACGCCCCTCTTCCACATTTACATTGGAGATATTTTTTCTTTCAAAATGGTGTAAATACTAGAGCTTGTTTGGTGGAGCGTTTTGACCAAAACGCTGGTAAAAAATACAACATTTTCTCTTTTAAAATGTTTCAATGCAATATTTTAAAAATGTGTTGCATTTAGAAACGTTGAGCGATGAGGGAAACATAAGTTTTAGAACGATGCGTCATTTTTAACAACTACTCTATTTATAAAAATAGTGTTTTGAAATAGCTTTTCAAACGTGTTTATAATAAAAACTGTATTTTAAAAATGTTGTGTTTAAAAATGTTGCATTTAAAAAAAGTTTAATTAATTATTTGGTCTTTCGACTTGTTCTGATTTTTTTATTTGATCCTAACATTTTGAAAAGAATTAATTTGGTCTTACACTCTTACATGTTGCGTTTGTTTGATTCTCCCTTCTTCCATTAATGTTTAAATTTTCGCCAATTTTTTTAGAAAAATGACAAAAGTACTCTTACTTGCATCAATGAACAAATGAGGGTATTGTTGTAATTTTATGGATTTATGCATCATCTTCATCCTCAATTTCCGATCCACTATCAACCCAATCTATATCTATTTATATAATGATCTGATCATCTTAACACACCAATTTCCCGCTTAAAATCATTAGGTAAAAGAAAGCTCTAATCTAAATTCATGCACTTGAAGATGAAATATTTATCATGTTTTTATGCCTCCAATTTTGACCGATTGATTGATAATCACGAGACATAAATAGTCATTTGGTTTCTCTTCACATGTATATTTAAGAATCTTAAACAATATAAATAATGACAACACATCTTACATAAACTCACATTGAGCTCCTACAAAACTCATATAAAACAGTCTGTCCTCCAAAACTCACCAATTTTGCAAGAAATTTAGTTAAACACTAATTATTATTATTATTATTTTAAAGAGGATCAGTAGTGGTTCCTCACTTACCCCCTTGGTGACTCGAACCCACAACCTATTAGGTATAGGTAAAGCGTCTTACCAAAATTTGCTTACTTGCCGCACTCTTGTCAACACCGATAAATCAACAAGTATTGCAACAAATTATTGTCACCCTCATTTGATTCAGGTTATAATTTCAATCGGTGTGCAAAGGTAGCATCTTATGAGCTACTTACTCGTTCAGGGCAAAAATTTCACTATTTAATTTTGAGATGTTTCATTTAAAGAGTCTACTTTCAAAAATTAAAACATAAAAGTGTTACTCCCTCCGTCTCAAATTATCGTTTGGGTTGACTTGGTGCAGCTTTAAGAAAACACATGAATTATTAATATTTGAATAGTGGGGTTTCCTTTAAAGCACATGAATATGTGGCCCAAAATTAAAGTAAGAATAAAAGGAAAGGATAAAGTGGTAAAAGTGATGTACTAAAAAAAACTTTCAAATAAGACAATTATTTTGGGACCGAACGAAAAAGGAAATTAAGACAATAATTTTGGGACGGATGGAGTATTTTATTATTAAAAGCTACTAAAAATATCATTTTTAAAAAAAGTTTGACCTTCAAACGAGGGACTCTTTGCCGAACCGGAGGGAGTATTTTTTCCTTTTCCATACTTAATGAAGTTTTTCCTTTCCATTAAGGAATATGCTAGCAAAGCATACCATGATTGGTCAACAAATGAAATAAAAAATAAGTTAGTAATGTCGCACAAACTCTCAAGTCGAGAATATATGCGTTATAACGGTCAACGACTCAACATACAAATCGAAACTTTTATGTGAATTTCAATTTCTCTCAATATGTTAAAACAAAGCAATTTAAACAATAACAAAAATATCTTGAATAATGAATTAATATTTATAATTTTCACAATATTTGAAACAACAATTGAAAAATTCAACTAATATTTTTAATTATTTTCTCTAAATTATTATATAAAAATATACATGTTTTATTCGTAAAAATAAAAACTTCATTGCCATCGTCCCATGGTCCGCATCCCTCATTAACACCGGCCGCCTTCTACCTAGGTTTGGGATTTACAAGTGGCACAAGGAGGTGGTGTAATGCGTATGAAGAATTGAAGGAAGATGAAGGTAAATGTCAAGCAATCTCAACTTGCTAACAAAAGACTTAAAAGTTAGCTTGAAGCCTTGAATAGCCCCTTAGTTAGAATATCAATTGTT
>JABEVN020001329.1:0-25425 GCA_013146195.2 Codonopsis lanceolata
GAGCGACTAGCAGCCAGGGCATGGCCTTTCTCGATGTGGGGACATCGGATCGGTTGTTAGTATATCAACTAGGTATAGAGATATCACGACTAACGGTTGCTTTCGATCACTATAGGAACAGAGGTAGTTAGCGCTATCTTGTGGGCGGGGCCCTACCGCTGGCGGGCATCAGAAATCGTGAGCAGGGCATGGCCCCTCCCACCGGGGAGAATTAGTTCACTAATACTCGGGTATAGGGAAGGTTGGCGAGGCGGGGCCCTATCTGCTCGCTGGCGCATTTGTCAAGCAATCCGGGCGGTTTGTATAAATGAACACATTAACAATTTGGATGGACAAATATGAAAGAACTTGCCTTTTTGTTGATAAGATGATAGTGGCTAGTGGCGAGGTCTTACTGTTGGTGCATTAGGCCGTCAAGTGGTCATAAAAATATTTGGGCTTTTTAGTTTGCGGGCGAGGCCCCCTACTTTTCGTGTAAGTGTTTCCTTAGGAAGTGCAGGTTGGCACAGAGTGTGCCTAAGGCGTTGATGCCGAGCGGAATCAACTCTAACGAGGAGGGTGTCATGGTTCTCGCAGATTACCAAGGCTTAGTTGACTTGGTTTGAGTACTGAAAGTTTAGTGCATTATTTCGAAGCAAACATAGTCCCTTTTAAATAAAATTGGGGTATGTATTATGCATTTAATCTTATGATGATAAGATGTTGTATATGCTAGTGATTTATGTAAATGACAATACATAAATGTTGTTATTATCATGATTGAGGAAAATAACATCAATAGCGTGACATGCAATCAAATCATGATCTTTATAGATAATTCACACGCGAATTTAGGTGTAGCGGTGAACAAAACAGTTTCATTATCATTTGTCATGTGTGAGCAAATAAATAATAAAATATAGAGTTCAATTAACTCAATTGATATGTCAAACTTGATAAATGAGTGAGTATGCACTTTCTTTTTCATGGATTAGTAAAATCGTATGGCGGCGTAAAGGCGGTGCATGCATATAGTTGCGAGATGCAAAACATATTTAATTGCATGCATTGATGTAGTATAGTGTGACATGCATCAACATGGTGGACAATTTAATGTAAACATGACATAGTTATGAGCATCAATGTATTATAATTACTCTAATTTATGTCACAAAATAATTGTCACAGTTGAATTTCATGCATTATTCACCAATTAATGATAATTTTAATCGGTCACTACAGTTAGCATGTCAAGTCGTCATGTCATATGTATTTATTGCATGTCAATTTATTTGATTATAACTATCTTGTGTAGCGTCGAGTTATAATCGTCAATTATTAATTTTCACAATCGATAATTTTAAAGAAAATTAATTACAAAGAAAATTAATAATTGCAAAGAAAATTAATTACATGTATATTCATGTAAGTTATAGTGTTTCATGTTAATTTATAGCAATAAATTAGTCATGCGAATCATTTATAAATTTTAATTCATGCTCCGTTAACTAATTATTTGTCAAAAATAACAAATCAAGGTCATATAGGCAAATTCTGCAAATATTAAGGGTAAAATGGAAAGAGTCCACCGATTATTGGCTCTGAGCTGTTGAACAAGAGTTTGAACCGGGTCTTGGACCTTGCTGTGGCTGGGATTGGTTCGGTTGAACCATGAACATACATTAGGTTTTTCGAGAGGATAACGACATATGGCTGGAGAGGGCAGATGTGAAAGTATGGTGAGACAGTGGCGGCTGAAGTGCAAAATAGTTGGCGATGACATTGGCGGATGGCGTCATCCTGCGATTACCTGATCGGATTCGTGCGTCAGACGCAGGAATGGCCGCGTCACGGACGTTCGGGAGGTCGGCCGATTAGGATCTGCGTGAGGAGGCGTCCCTAATCCGATGGCGATAATTTTGGCGGCGGCCGTCTGCAAGGTTGACTACTTGGTTGTCATGGATTTTTGTTCGGTCTGAATGGCGCATGAAGGAGCCGGATCTGTCCGCCAGCCGTTGACTAAGCGGTTGGTATCACAGAGACCTTTTGGCGTGCGTGGAAGAGCGTGGCTTCTCCGATGGGGAGTTTCTTGCGGAATACTCGTCTGGTGAAGGTGCATCCAACGGTGTCCTCACCTTGCTACTCCGATTTTTTTTCTTTGATTATGTTCCCATGAACAGTATATGGTTTGTTTCGTTCGACGATGCTCCGACACACATGAACGAAACTTCGCCGTGGACGTTGCAGTTCGCAGCTAGAATCTCGTTTCCCGGCAACGGAACCAAACTGATGTGGCATAAATATCAGTCATACCGGGGATGCCGAAATTCGTCTTGATCCGTGAATCGTTCGTTGACCGAATCGATGATGAAATCGTTGTCTTGGTGATGAAATCGTCGTTCGGGTCGGATATCTGGCTGTGTAGGTATCTGCAAAATGAGCATCGTGAGTGGTGGGGGATGTCCCCCAAAACCCTCCGGCGTGAGAATCATCTGATATCAAAATATGGGGCAGTAGCCCCGTGTGTGGAGTGAGAACTGTAGAGAAAAAGAGAGCGTAAGAGAGTCCGCCCTACTATGAGATAGTAGGTTTTATTTATACCTAAGGGATTAGGGTTTTCTTGTTGTACATGGGCCAGACCCATGATATTCAGTAGTCCTATGATGAACAGTGGGCTGGTGCAGTGGTAAGCCCCCTCGCTCAAGCGAGGCCCAAAAGCCTTTTGTGGCGGATTAAATATAGGCACTTCATTGTGTTTGTTAAAAACTAATCCTGGCCGATAATTAGCTTTTTGTAACCGACTAACCTATTTTATATTATAGATAAGGAAACCTGGAAAATGAGGTTATCCAAATAAATGACAGTCGTATGATGATAGTACGAAAAACAGTTTCAGTATAAAAGGGAATCCAAATCTAATTCTAATAATATAAGGAAACCCAGAAGAAGAGGTTATCCAAATAAATGACAGCCGTAGGATGATAGTAAAAAAATCAAATCCTAACCTCTGAATAGCCCTAATCAATTACCTAACTTTTTTTATAATATATATAGATAGATTCCAGTCAATTTTTTTAAATGGCCAAAGTGCCCTTACTTCCATTTAATGAAACCATTATTTATTTATATTATTCACCCACCACCACCTCCTCACCCGTTTCCACCATTGAAATGTCAAAGCAATACCCACATTTACAGATATGCAAAAGGTAAAATGAGAATCCTACAAAAACCAACAACCCTTTGGACAAATAATGTCTAAAATTTAAAAAGTTATATTTTTTTAATATCAATAAAAGAGATGTATCGAGATTGACTCTTGAATTATAACAATTAATCTCAAAATGTAATTATATCTATGCGGAACACAAGCTCTATAACCAGTCTAAAAGTACATCAAGGCAAGGTTGTGGTTCAATATTGCGTATGGGTAACAGTACTTGAGAAGCAATTAAAAGCCCAGCTATGTGCTGAAGCTCATCACATATTTAAAGACCAACTCATTACGTTTACTCACTGTGCCTCAAGAATCAAGCCGTAAGTTGGGAGAATAACACGATTGGTTTTATTTTTGCAATTGTGAATTTTAGTAAGAAAAGCAACCGATATAGGAATTGTCTATTCTCTTTGAGCATCAATGGCACGTGGATAGTTGATAAATATTTTAGTCTTTTGGTTATTACCAGATGTAAGTCCAGTTGGCAACTGACAAGGTTAGAGGGGGTGAATAGCCTTTTAAAAACTTTGAGGGTTAACTTGTAAAAGTTTAGAAGTCAGCAGCAGAAACTTTAATTCTCTCGGTCAGCTGATATTGGTCAGCTGACTGATGTTTCTCAAAGGGATGAAAATGAAGAATATTGGTCTGTAACGACCCACAATTTCTAACCAATTTATAATCCCAAAATTTTGGATGCGTCACTATTACAAATACTAAATCACAATAATTCCGAAATCATCTCTTAAGGACAAGTAATAAAAGAAAGTCATAGAGTAATTATTACATTTCGAAAGTATAATTAAACAATTCTGTAGTTCCAAAACGGCTAAACCAAATACTTGTCCAAATAATATAAAACAAGCTAATTTGAAAAAAAAATCTTCAGGTCGTCCTTGACGGTATCCAATTTACTTAAAACCTGGAAGGAAAAAGAGTTGGAAGGAATGAGCGAACAATGTCCAGTAAGATTATATACAACCCTTCCGAAATCTAGGGAAGGGTTTAACAAAATAAAGTATTCAAAAGGGATTAATATCCAAATGGTTCATAATCGGGAATAACGCAATGAGATGATAGATATCATGTTTCATAATGTCACAAAAGAATTCGATATAAAGGATAGAGATACAAAGGCATTTGCGAGAGGTCTAATCATCCTCAACTGTCTCATACCAGTTGGAGACGACGACCAACCCGCGGACACCATGATCACATAAGCGGTCTAATGACTTATTGTAAACAAAGATTCACAATATAATAATAACAATTCATAATGGTATATCCGGATAACCAAGCCACGGGCCAGGTGGCATATTCATAATCAAATATCAAATTCAAAATACTACTTTACCCCAGTAGCCGGTTGTTCAACTTAGTGATCATAGTAAAATTTCAAAAATAATATTCCAACGAAAATTTGGTTTCACAAAAATATCTCACTGAAATTTAAATATTAGTGAGATATATGTAATGAGATTTACAATTTAGAATAACAAAAGAACGGATACGACGGAATTCAAATTCAAATTCCAACTCAAAATTGGTATACGTTTTAAGGAAAGGTAAATATCAAAGAATTAGCGGAAGCCTATCAATTTGGAATAAAGAATTCAAATATCTAAAAGATGTATAATCTCTTACCTGTTTAGCGAGTGTACAACGAAATGAATATCACCAATTCCGGAAGAAAGCTAACCGCTCTTGTCCAAATCTAAAATTCAAGGCATAATATTATATTTAGCAAATTATTTATATCGTTGTAATCTAGTAATTTAACCCAATCTTAATAATATTATCGCCTTACAAATTTGGATCAAAACCAACTTAGATAGTACTGTTTACTATACTTATTATTCTCAAGTGAAGGATATATCAATTATATATCAAACAAGTTCGCTATCAAAACAGTAATTACGAATTACCTTTATGCGAACTAGAAACTTGTGCGTAGCGGAAGAATTTCGCTTGAGCTACGATCTTCGTATACCAAGATCTACAAACATGCGAGTCTATCTCGTCGGATTGATATCACGGAGCATGGATATCAATACTGGTTCACACCGCAAATCCAAGCCTCTTGATGGTTAGGCTAGAGGGAGTATTTTGGTGAGATAGATTTTAGGGAGAGAGGAGAGGGCGGCACTTTGAGAAGACGTGTTCCTCCAATTAGTGTGTTAGGGTTTTATCCCTTTTGTTGCCCTATTTATATTATTACAAGAAACCTATTTCTTGTAGGTTAAGTCAATCCGGCCTAAACCCACTTGGATTATGATACTAATTAACCAATAAATAATATAAATATATTTTTTATGTGGGCGGGACTAAATAATCGGGCCGCAAGCCCAATTACCAACATCTCCCACTCGTACACATGGACTCACCTCTCTAACCACATCGTATCATCAAAACCTGTTAAACACTGCCTTTTCATACTGGAAGTGAAGCGTGCGACATGACGAGAAAGATAAAGGGTGGAGCGCTATACCAAATCACCATCTGACTAGCATAGAACGTCCTTGTTAGAAAACAAAACTCGTCTATACCCTAGACCGTATATATGCATCAGTTTAAGCATCCTCAACCCCTCAAGAGCGGTGCTTAAATCTCAATATGTTTGTGTATCAAAATCAACCTTTTTGAACCGTATGTTCAATGTGATCGCCATGGCATTGAAACACAAAAATAGAGATGCATATCATACTATCTTCCTTAGACACTCATATTAATCACTCTTGGTTGATCGCTTTCCCAAAGAATGTCTAGGATCAGAGATGTGCATAGCCCGTTGGTCGGCATGCCAAAGTAGCATCATCAACGTCCAAGTTCATGATATAGTTCTAAGTCACATAGGGTATAATAGTGATCTGGATTTGATCACTAGAACTCACACAGTAGTGATGAAGCAGGGATCATTCAATCACTTTCTTAAGTCGCATTATAGTCACATACAGTATGAAGTGTATGCTATGACGGAACTTCTACACGAAGCAGGCATGTCATGCTCAAACGTCATACGAACCTTAGTCCAGCCGCCCTTCTGACGTCTAACTTGAGTACTTAAAAACAGTCACTCTTCTAGTGACTCTCTTTTAAGATCTCACGTTCGGACTTTTCCTTGGGATATAAAGTCGACCTTATAAAAGGTCTCATCTTGGCCGTATGCCAAGGCGATAAATGTAATGTCATTTGCGTACCCCCCCTTTGTAGGTACCAAAGACTTTTACTATCTCAAAATACATATGCTACGCAATTTAAATATCCACGACATCTTTTTAATCAAAATACATATGCTACGCAATATCATATTTGAGACATCCAATTAACATATAAAAGGAACAAAATGAAACTGCAATTTATTCAAACGATAATGAAAAATAATAATCAAATGTCAATATAAGTGTTCTCAGAATAAAACTCAAATCCTACGAAGCCCTAGACCCAACATATGATCCTGAAAGATCTCTCTAGCTAAAGGCTTAGTCATAGGGTCAGCTAACATGCTTCTAGTAGGAATGTATTCTAGAACAACTTTCTTTTCTGCAACCATGTCTCTAGTGAAATGATATTTGATGTTGATCTGTTTCGTCTTCCCATGATACTTGGGATCTTTAGTGTAACCTAAAGCAGTCATGCTATCACAAGCAATGACTACAGGACGATCCACATGTGTCGTAACATCAAGATGTTGAAGAAAACTCCTCAACCACCGACTTCTTGAACCCACGGTGAGCAAGCCATGTACTCGACTCCATCGTAGATAGGGCGGTGCTAGTCGCTTGCTACTCCAAGAGATAGCTCCACCAACAAGGAGGAAAGCGTAGCCCAGAGTAGATTTATAACCATCTACATCTCCAGCCTAATCCGCATCAGTGAAACCTTTCAAGCTCAAATCCCCACCTTGATAACAAAGGGTTAAATTTGTGGTTCCCACCAAGTAACATAGAACCCTCTTCACTGCCATCCAGTGTTGAGGTCCAGGATTACTTTGGAATCGACTCAACATCCCTACTGCAAAGCATAGATCATGCCGAGTACACACCATAGCATACATCAAGCTTCCTATCGCATTTGCAAATGGAGTCGTAGACATTCTCTTCTTCTCTTCTTCATTCTTAGGGCATTGGTTTGTACTAAGGACACATCCCTTTTCCATTGGAGTGAACGGGTTTTGCGTCATGCCAAATCGTTCGATAACTTTCTTAATGTAATTCTCTTGAGACAAACCGAGAAATCTTTTTGAACGATCTCTAATGACTTTTACTCCAAGCACATAGCTTGCTTCACCCAAGTCTGTCATATCGAAAGCGCAGCGGACCACTCTTTAGTGGCATTTATCATCTCCATATCATTCCCGGCTAGTAGGGATGTCATCAACATATAATGACGTAATCAAGATCTTTTTCTTGGATCGTTTAACATACACACAGTGGTCTTCCTCAATCATCACAAAGCCAATTGAGGCTATCGCTTGGTGAAAGCGAATGTACCACAGTCTAGATGATTGTTTGAGACCATAAATGGAACGTTTGAGTTGGCACACTTTGCGCTCTTGTCCCTTGACTTCAAAACCATCTGGTTGAGTCATATAGATCTCTTCATTTAGTTCTCCATTGAGAAATGCAGTTTTAACATCCATCTGATAAAGTTCTACATCCATGTGTGCTACTATCGCTAGGATTAGGCGAACAGAGGAAAATCTCACCACAGGGGAGAATGTCTCCTCATAGTCTAAACCCTCTCTTTGGGTAAAGCCTTTCGCCACAAGACGTGCCTTGTATTTGTCAATTGATCCATCTGCCTTTCGCTTGACTTTGAAAACCCATTTGTTTCCAATAGTCTTGCGACCTTGCGGAAGATCAACTAACTCCCAAACCTGATTCTTTTTCATAGAGGAAATTTCATCTTCCATTGCAGTCATCCATTCACTCTTTGTAGGTAAAGAAAGGGCTTCTTTGAACGATGTAGGCTCACTAGAATTGAAAGAAGTGGTTAGGAAAGATTCCTCTTCGATCGCGAATCGACGACGAGGTATATTTCCACGTTTACTTCGCTCTAGTATCGACTCCCACTAGAATCCGTATCCCACTGGATGAAGAATCACCTTGACTCTCATTGGCAACTTCCATAGGTTCAACCTCATGTTGTACCATAGGATTAGGTTGAGGCAATTCCCTACCTTCGCCAAAAGATGTCATGTGTTCTTCTTCCATCTCAAAAGTTCAAAGTCTTTCCTAACTTCACCTATCTGTGGAAATCATTCTCAATGAAATCAACATTGCGCGACTGATTCACATTCCTACGCCAAGTTTTCAACCGTACATAACATAACCCTTTGAGGTATCTCGAATACCTTATGAAAACACACTTGTTTCCTCTAGGCCTAGTTTTCCAAACTTATTGGAAGTACTATGGACATAACTCCGCACAACCCCAAGGATGAAGATGCCCCAATTTAGGCTTCTCACCTTTCCAAAGTTCATAAGGGGTTGTGGAACCGACTTAGAAGGCACTCAAGTATGTAGGCGGCATTAGCGCATCCCCCAAAACGAAATTGGGAGGTTGGCTGTGCCATCATCGACCTAACCATTTCCAACAATGTTCGATTCCTTTGATTCGCAACACCAATTTGTTGCGAGTTCTAGGAATTGTCAATCAAGCTATTTTTTTTCTCACACAATTCTTTAAATTGATCGATAAATATTCACGGCCCCGATCGCTTCTAAAAGTTTTTAAGCTTTTATCCTTTGATTCTCAACCTCTGCGAGAAAATGCTCAAAACACTTGAGAGCTTCATCGCGGTGAGAAATAAGGTAAACATAACCATACGTGTAGTAGTCATCGATAAAAGTGAGAAAATAGGAAGCTCCATGACGTGCCTTAACATTCATTGGTCCGCAAATGTCCGAATGGACTAACTCTAATGGATGTGTGGCTCTTTTGCCTTACCAAAAGGCTTTCGCAAGCTTTTCCCGCCAAACAAGATTCACACAAGGGTAGGTTGACTTTGCAGAGACCCCAATAGGCCTTCTAGCCAATCTAGTCATCCTATCTTTTCCTATATGTCCAAGTCTAGCATGCCATAACTCGTAATTAGAATCATCATAAACCATGCAAGAAGAAGAATTAATGTAAGAATTATGGGAATCCAACAAATCTAATTTAAAGAAATTATCCGACAAAGAACCATGTCCCAAAATCTCATCACCAAAACAAATATCCAAGTGATCATTACTAAAATTAAAAGAATATCCATGTCCTAGCAATTGTACTACCGATAGTAGATTATGTCGAATTCCTGTGCATAAAGAACTTCATGAAGAGTCAATGTGGCGCCACTTCGCAATTGAAGTTGGTATGAGCCAACTCCTTTGACTTCAATGCAGACTAACTGCTTTCCCATGAAAATTCTTCTTGTACCAACAGAACTTTTCGATAATCTACAAATCCTTCTCGATCCCTCGTCACATGTTTGGTTGAGCCCGAGTCTACAATCCACACAGGAGAGAGTCACCAATAAAACATGAGAGCAAACATAACTTTGCATGGAGATAGGATTAAGTGATACCTTCTTGGGCTCGAGACAAGTCCGAGCAAAATGACCCAAGGCACCACAGCTTGTAGCACTTCTCGCTAGCAATATTCTTTTTTTGCCTCTACGGCGTTTAGCAATCTTGTCACTTTTGGGGCCAAATTCGAGTCTTCTTGCCTTTAGCTTGTTTCTTGCGTTGCGTGTGGCTTGCGCGACCCTCAAGGGAAACAAGAGCAAGATCACGAGTCGCAAAGACTTATCACGCGATTCGATTCATGACACTCACCTCAAGCTCAACATGGCGAGATACATCCGCAAAGTCCGAATGGAGTCAGTATGAGTCAAGATACGCCTCAAACCACTCCAAGAGTCGAGCAAGGAACGAATCACCGCTTGAACTTGTTGTCATCGATAAAATAGATCCAGCAGCTTTAAGATCTCGAATCATTCCGGACATCTCACGTAGTTGTTCAAGAATGTTTCGTTTCTGATCAATCTTATAGCTTTCAAACTTATAAGTCAAAGTCCTTAACTTTGTAGCAGAAGTATTCCCATAAGTGCGCTTAATTTGGTCCCACATTTGTTTAGCAGTCAGGTAATCCTCAAACTCGCCAATCAGATCATTATGCATGCTACTCAAAGATAGTAAAGCGTGCACATCGATCTTTCATTTTCCAAATAAGGAATTTCTGCATTTTCTCAGCGATGTTGGGCGATGGTCAAGTTACCCATCTCGGTTCTACCATCACAAGATCAAGGTTGTCCAGAACCTCTTGCTCGTTTAGCAAGTACGTGATTTTCCTTTGCCAAACACTATAGTTTGAGCCATCTAATTTCTCACCCTTATTAAGGTCATCGATTACATTTTGGGAAGTCATTTCACTACAATTTATTGCAAAAATAAGACATAAGCATGTATATATTTCGATTCACTTTTGTTTTAAAAAATCAATTACTAATATAATCACATCATACACGTAAGGAGGGAAAATCCGCGAGGCTCGTAATCACAACCAAAGCATGCACACCATGAAAATATTCATAAATTGATAATTTAAACAAACGAAATATGATAGAACAAATCCATCAAGTACATATCATGTACATAAATATTTTCACTACTGAAAAAAAATTTATTGGGTCTCGTGAAGTCCTAATCGCAATTTTAGAGCCCAAAACGACAATTAAATATGCTAAAAATGACTTTAAAATAGCTTAAAATTCATAAAGAATTTTAAAAAATTCCAGAACAGTCCCAAACAACCTTAAACAGTCACAGAATGACAAAACAGCCCCTGGATATTATTTTTGTATTTTTTAAAAAAATCAGAAAACAAGTTTTTATTCACTGAAAAAACAAAAACAAATTGAAAATAAATCAAGCATATTGGCTCTGATACCAATGAAGGATATATCAATTATATATCAAACAAGTTCGCTATCAAAACAGTAATTACGGATTACCTTTATGCGAACTAGAACCTTGTGCGTAGCGGAAGAGTTTCGCTTGAGCTACGATCTTCGTATATCAAGATCTACAAACCTGTGAGTCTCTCTCGTCAGATTGATATCACGGAGCACGGATATCAATACTGGTTCACACCGCAAATCCAAACCTCTTGATGGTTAGGCTAGAGGGAGTATTTTGGTGAGATAGATTTTAGGGAGAGAGGAGAGGGCGGCACTTTGAGAGGACGTGTTCCTCTAATTAGTGTGTTAGGGTTTTATCCCTTTTGTTGCCCTATTTATATTATTACAAGAAACATATTTCTTGTAGGTTATGTCAATCCTAAACGCACTTGGATTATGATACTAATTAACCAATAAATAATATAAATATATTTTCCATGTGGGCGGGACTAAATAATCGGGCCGCAAGCCCAATTACCAACATCAAGTAATACTACTTTAGCATAAAACCCATTATAATATACATTTAAATCCTACTATTGCATTCTACTATCTTTTATGTCCATTTAAGTGGTATGCATTCCACCTCCTATTTTCACCATCCTGTGAACTAAACAATTTTATAAGTCAACTTCAGCTAAAGAATTGCTATCATTCAGTTTCTCCACTTCTCACAACTCACTTGCCTTCAATTATTTATTTATACTTTTACATTTCTTCTGCAGATTATACAGACAGCCTAGTTCTTATCATTCATCCTTCGATTTTCTCTTAATTCTACACAATAGAACACACATACGCATTCACAGTAAGATGCATAAACCCACTATCTTTCTTTTCCTTTATTTCTTTTGTGAGTTTCACTACATCCACAACATTTCTCTCTCTCTCTCTCTCTTCACTTCAATTTATTTCTTTCTTCTTCCTACTAACCCAATTCCATCTTCATTTCTTTTCCCCCCAGCACACACACAGAAAATACAGTGCACGCCACACACAATCCTTAAATCAATCTTTCAAAAATTTAATCCTACCTTCTACTGAATCCATAGGTTTCTGTTACCAAAACCTTCCACTTCAGTCTTGTTCAAAACACATACCCATAACTTAATACCCATTTCAACACATACTTTTTAAATTCATCATTTGAAGGAGAAACCCAAATTAGAAGCAGGGAGAAGATATTAACTCACCTCGATTGGCTATTTTACGGATCTCTTGTTCAAGTCCTTCCCGACAGTGCCGGACCCCTTTTCATTCTATTGTACTCTCCTGCTCTTCCTCTTAACTCAAGATTTTTCTGAATTTTCTTGATGAGAACATCCAAGTGTCCGATCCCTTCTTATACATCCATCACATTGCTTCGCCTTCTCCGTCAAATGAATCTCCCCCCTTTAGTTCGTCTTTCACTCTTCCCGAGTTCAGCTGGAAACTTCCGTTTAAATTAATTATTTCCCCCATTCCTTTTAGAAATAGTGGATCCTCTATCTTTCCTTTCTTTATTTTGTTATTATTATTTTTATCTTATATTAATAACTATTATTATAATAAAAGAAACCCCAATTTGATGGGTCAAACCCAAACTCATAATAGGCAAGATAATACACACTAAGCTCATCAAAGTTTTAAGTATGCTTGGTCCAAATATTTTAAGCAAGCCCAAATGTTTAGTAAATAAAATCTAACTAAATAACAAAATTTTATTTTAGGAATTTTGGGTATATTACATTCTAACCCCATTAAAAGAAGTTTAGTCCTCTAAACTTGACATACCTGATCAAAAAAGTTCGGGATGCTTTTCCCTCATTTCTTCTTCGAGCTCCCAAGTGGCTTCTCGTTCAGTATGGTTGCTACACTGAATTTTGACATACGGAATGGTTCGTTTTCGTAATACTTGATCCTTTCGGTCCACGATTTGCACAAGTTGTTCGTCATAACTCAAATCTTCTCGAAGTCGTAATGGTGCACTCTCGATCACATGGCTTGGGTCTGGTACGTACTTCCTTAGCATAGATATATGGAATACATTATGAACTCCATAAAGTGTAGGCGATAAAGCAAGCCGTAATGCAACCTCTCCTACTCGCGCAAGTATCTCAAAGGGTCCGATGAACCTTGGACTAAGTTTACCAAGAATCCCAAATCTCATAACCCCCTTTGTAGGTGATATCTTGAGAAACACATGATCCCCTACTCCAAATTCGAGTTCGCGACGTCGACGGTCAGCGTACGACTTTTGTCTACTTTGTGACGTCAGAAGTCTTTGCTTGATAAGTTGTACCTTCTCTGAGGTGACCTACACCAGTTCTGGTCCTAAGAGTTGTCTTTCACCTACTTCGTTCCAACACGTAGGCGACCTGCATTTCCGCCCGTATAACGTCTCGTAGGGTGTCATCCCAATACTTGCATGAAAACTGTTGTTATATGTAAACTCCACCAGAGGCAGGTGATCATCCCAGTTGCCTTGCAGATCCAAGATACAAGTTCGAAGCATATCTTCCAATGTCTGTATAGTCCGTTCTGACTGACTGTCAGTTTGAGAGTGAAATGCCGTACTCATGCTTAGGCTGGTTCCTAAAGCCTTTTGTAAGCTGCCCCAAAACTTTGAAGTGAATCTAGCGTCGCGATCTGATACTATCGAGACCGGTACTCCATGTAGTTGAACAATTTCATCAACGTACAATTTCGCTAACTTCTCTAATGAATCGTTAATTTTGAATGCTAAAAAGTGCGCAGATTTGGTCAATCTATCCACAATAACCCAAATTGCATTATGACCCTTAAACGTCCTGGGTATCCTACCACTGAAATTGGCAAAGAAAAATTGAGAAAAGGAGCAAAATAAGAAGAAAATAAAAAAAAGAACGGAGGAACAACAATGGCGAACTGAGACGAAGGAAAGAAGAAGAGAGAAAGAAGGAAGGAGCAGTTGCTCCCTTCCTTCACTTCCTGTCAATAATAAGAGTGAAAAAGGAATTTTTCCTTTTATCCCTCTGAAGTTTGAAACTGCGACACTTAAGTCCTCAAATTCCAAAGTTTCCAAAATGGTCCCTGAGCTTAACAAAGAGTTAACAAAAGTGATTTTGTTAACCAAAAATTGGCGGCCATCCATCTGAGGACAAAGAAAAGGTATTATCTCCAGCAGGTCAGCCACGAAGTAAGCATAGAAAAAAAAATTCAAGTGGCAAAAGAGAAAAAAGAAAAGAAAAAAAGAATAATAATAAAGTCCCTGGCTTGAGAAAGCAAGAGTGGCAGAAATGTCGAAATCAGCCGAATCCGCGGCAGCCACCCGTGCGCGAAAAGATAAGAAAGGTATAATATTCTTACCCTAACTTTAGAATAATTTCCTTTAAGAGGAAAGTTTTGTGTTTTTTTTTAAAAAGGTTTTGTTTTTGAAGAATAAAAGAAAACTCTTTTTTCATAAGGAGTTTCGTTTTTCAAAATAATAATAAAAGAAGGAGCCATTTCCAAAAGAATTTTGTTTTTCAATAAAAGAAAAGTCTTTTTCATAAAAAGTCTTTTTCAATAATAAAAGAAAACCCTTTTCCAAAGGAGTTTATGTTTTTTTTTAAAGAGGAATATTTGAAAAAAAAAGAGGAATATTTGAAAAAAAACAAAAAAAGGAATATTTGAAAAAAACAAAAAAAGAGGAATATTTGAAAAAACAAAAAAAAGAGGAAAATTTGAAAAAAACAAAAAAAAGAGGAATATTTCAAAAAACACAAAAAAGAGGAATATTGAAAAAAAAAATAGAGAGAGTGAGAAGAAAGTAAAGGAAAAAGAATGTTTTCTACCTCACGCAATTTTCGAAAAACTTGAAGAATGTTTTCTCTGTCGTGCTCGATGATAGATTTTGATCGGTCGAGTGCAGTTTTCGGAAAATTTGATAAGTTTTCTCATTTGTGTTCGGAAACAAGGTATTGACCAGCCAGACACAGATTTTTGAAAATGACTCTTAACATATTTCAATGACACGTTTTGACCAGTTGAAATATGGTTTCCGAAAAACATTCAAATTTTCATACCGTATTTGACGGCCGTCCTCGACCGTTTGAATACGGCTTTTCGAAAAACACAAAAATCTTTTTCCTGTTGTGTTCTAAGTCCGGTCTTGACCCACAGAATATAACATCCTCGTTGTGCGTAGTTTAGGTTTTGGGCCTGAACTACGTTTGGTCTGATTTCCTTTATTAAGGAATACGTAGGCAGCCTAAATTAGTAGGTCCGACCATCAGAGCACTTAATTTGAATATCTGCCTAAAAACTATGATAACCTGTTATAACTGACTAAATATGTCTAGGATATGGAGTTTGGATAGCATGAGAAACTGTGCATTATAACTGTTACCTATTGCATTTCTCTCCCGTTTTAATTGAACGAAATTAGAGAGTCTATTGTTTATCAACGATGTTCATCTACTCAGTAAGCCTCGGGTTACCCGTAGACTTCATCGTTGAGGGGCTCTGTAGACACCCCAATTTCGTACCCCCGGTATGTGACTCTGACATGTGATATCAAGAACTGTTCAAACTTATCAAATGTCAAGTTTCAGGAGTCGAAAATGCGAAAGGCAAAGCAGGATGCGCAAAACAGTGAATCGCGAGGGGTGAAAGTGCCAAAAATGAAAGTTAAACAGGAGCTTGGTGCGGCCTAAAGGCATGTTGGGCGCCGCGCCAAGCAAGGGGTGTGTCGGTGCCAAGGGTGCTACTGTAGCACTCAGACTTAACGCATTATGCAACTCACGAAGCCTGCTGTACAATCCGATGAAGCCGGCTAATGAATCCCTCCTTCCTGCTATAAATAAGAGAGCTGGTCTCCCCTCTTCAGTGTTCAGAATCATCGACAAAGAAGCGCTGAAAGTTTCTCTCCGCGTCGTAAGAACGACGAGAGTTTTAGTGAGAGGTGTGAGATAGGTGTGTGTATCCCACCAAAGCTCCCAAACCCCGTCCAAACTCCGCCAAAATAAAAATCCACCGGTTAAAGGTGATCCCTAGCCTAGTAGTAAGGTATCCACCTGTAACACCCCGCTCCTTCGTTAGCTCGGTTTGCGTGCTTTACTTGCACTTTTTCCTTTGTCAACCGTATGTTTGGTTTGCGAGAGAGTCTAGATATGTATGAGAGACCACATTAAGACCAAAACATTATTAAGAGATGTCATATAGTTGTTGACTTGCTAAAGTCACAAGTCGTGACTCGACGATAGTCGGAATGCGACGCTATTGAGGGTTTGCTTGCATTTTGTGTTCGTGACCTCGGTTTGGTCCTAGACCTCTATATTATGGTTTATTAACATGTTTAGATGTATTAGACTTCAAGTTGGAGGTGTTCCTTAAGTCTATCGATGATTTGGAAGCTTTGGAGATAGTGCTCGTCTCTATAGTGCGGGAATCGCCTCTATCACGTAGTTCGAATCGAGTCGCGTAATCGCCCTCTCCTTTGGGATTCTTATTTCCCTAGTTGTTATTCCTTTCAACTTCCTAGCTCGTTCGAAGTATTTAAGCTTCTTCATTAGCCCTTATACTTGCCTCGTTAAAAGTCTCCTTTCATTGCTCGTCGATGCACGTTGTTGCACCTCCTCCCGGTTTCGCTCCGAGTTGTTCCGGATGTTGGTCGGGTGTGTTTCCGACTTGTTTTGAGTTGAGTTAGACCTTAGAATGGTTGCCCATGAGTTTGGGACCATTTAGGACGTGTTTAGACTAAGTTCAAGGGCTGGACCATGCGCCGCATCGACTCGATCACTAGCTCGCGGGACAATGCCGAGAGCATTGCAAAATGATCATAAATAGGACCAGAAGTCCAGGCGCCCGCCTGGACATGAGTGAGGCGCCCGCCTCAAGTTCTGGGAGTCACCTACGAAATTTTTCTCTGTTTTTCCCTGTTTTGATTTTTGACGAGAATTGTCTAACCTACCCTCATCAAACCTTCTCTAAACCATTCCTAACCTCCCATACTTAGCCCTAAACATGTCCTAACGTTAGTGGAAGTTAATTAAGGTTAGATTAGTGATTGATTAATCCTAATCTCTACTAATTGTACCAAGGAATTTACTATTTTGCCCTCATTACTTGGGGAGTATATATATCCTAACCTCTTCATAAATTCAGCCAAACCTCTTCATTTCTCCTTCTAAAAATCAGACGTATAGAGAGAGTGAGAGTTGGGGGCTTGAAGCTTTGAGCCCTAGCTTCTTCTTCCTCCGATCTACGAAGATCCAACCGTCCGATTGCCGCCAAACATCGGATTCTTAACGTATGCGACGGGTGGAACAACTTCACCGTTCAGATTTTGATTCTCTTGAGTTTTCACTCGAGCTAGGTAAGTTACCTTCTTTTGATTTTGGTTCATTGGCCCTAAGGAAAACAACCTATATGCTATTTGTGGGCAATGAACACTTGATATGCTTTGTATGTGTTAATTTGGGGATTTTTGGAAGTATAAACTTGTTAGGAGCATTTGTAGAATGACTTCTATGATTATTGAAGTATATGATTATTCTTCATCTTGTGTTTCTAGGATTATGAGTATGCTAGAAATCATGTCCACATGTTATTTGGGTTTATTGTGGAAATATGCCTATGATTGGGGCTTTGGATGTGTGAATTCAATATATATCATGAGTAGGATCATTTAATGGAAATTATGTGATTTATGAAATGGGTTATGATTTATGTTGGGTTTTGTTATGAATTCTAGAGCTTGTGAATCAAGCCCGAATTATTGGGGAAATTGTTGTTAAATAAAGTGTGTATTAATGTTGAAATTGATGAGGTGCGTAAATAATGAAACTTAGTATTTAGACTCAATGGAGTCGTAATAAGTCCAATAATGTGTTAATAAACTCGAGTGAAAGTCCTACGACGTTTGGGTTTCGTTTGACTATGATTATGATGAATTCTTGGATTTTTAGGCTTGGGAAACAAGCCCGGATTATTTGTGGGAGAATTGTTATAAATTTGAATGATGTGATAATTTTGGGATTTATGAAATACGTATTTAATGAAATGTGATATTAAGACTCAATGGAGTCGTTATAGGTTCGATAAGATGTTGATGAGCCTTAGGTCAAAATCCTACGATGTTCGGGTTGGGTTGGTTTTGATTGTGAGTACCCGAGCATCTCGAATTGTGTACCGTTTGTGACACCCATGATATAGAGGCTTATTGGGGATTTATTTAGAGCGTGCTCGTTAGGGCACGGAGCATTAGAGACCAACTTATGATCTCGTATTACTTTAAGAAATGATTATTTGAATGAGTTCTCTCTTAGGGAATTTGGTCGCGTGCACATCAAAGCACTTGCGAGGTTATGACTATGGGTTGGTTTTGGTACCCTTGAGATTGGTTTTGAGAATGTCGAGTATATATGACAATTGGGACTATGGTTGAGTCCGGAGTACCCTTAAGTGAGGCTAAGATGCTAAGTCTTGATTTATGGTTGTTCTTAGACTAAATAATAGTCTTTGGTTTAATCCCGAGTAGAGGGCTATAGTAGACCTCATATTGTGATTTCTTGAGCTTATATGCTACGTTTGGTTGGGTTATGACTTGAGGGTTATGAATACCTCAATATGTGGTTCTTGGACTAAACTGATAAGTTAGTTGGATTTGTTAGGTATGTGCAAATATGTGCATTGTTAAATTGGTGTGTAGAGCTTTATGACCTACTTGATTTGATAAGTCCGCTCTTGACGGTCATGGTTCTTGTTTGAGCATGCGAGTAAATATCTACTTGTGCATTGCATGTAAGTCCAGCTGGCAATATTTGGATTGGTTTTTATGTCAGGGTAGGACGATACATCGCCTATACGAATCGTAAGATTCGTATTCGCTATGGATCGCCGTACCTGGGACCTCACACACCCTCCACTGTTGGCCCCAGTGGGGAAGTTAGCCCATCTTGTAACCAATAGAGCAAGTGGATTATGCTAAGCTAGACTAAGAAAGGGCTGCCCTTGAGGTGTAGCCACTCAGTATGTCGATGTAATCACGAGCATCGATGGTACAACCCGGTTACTAATGTGTATTGCAGGAGTAGCACAACGGCACTATTTGGGTATCTTCTCTATCCCTTATGTGGCTTACTATAAGCACTTATATGAAAGATAACGTGCTATGTGGTTTATGAATTTTATGATTCTTGATAACTTAATACAAGTTTATTATTGGTATGCTATTAAGATGCCATGATTTTATACATGCTTGTGCATTATGCCATGCCACGCCATGCTATGCCAAACAATTGCATTTAGTAACTTACTGGGTCATTATGACTCACTCCGTGTGTTTGTTTTCCTTAGTTCGTGCAGTGAGCTCGTTAGTACGCGTTGCAGCTACGGGTGCAAGTTTGATAGCAGGTGGTCTCCCGAGCAATAGCTTGGAGTTATCATTATTGTTGTATTTATTTTTGTCAGACGCGAATGTAAAGTTATGTAGACTTTACTTGGGTAGTATGTTAGTATTTTATTGTCGTTTATTTTGGGAGCCGACTTGTTTAGTCGAGCTATTGTATTTATTTAGAAGTTTATTCCATTGTCTTTCCGAGCAAAGTATTAGCTCGCTTGTTCCAGTATTGTGTTGTTGTTATTTCTATCTCCGAAAACTTTAGTCGAGAGACATTGGTTTAGTTGTGTAGTATTTAAATCTCTTATTCTTTTAGTTAGTTTGTCCCTCCGGCATGTTATAGCCGTCGAGTGGTTTTATATCAGGTAGGGATCTTGTAGCTTTGCCGGCCTTAGGTTTGCCAAGGGTTTGTTATCTGTGCGCAATGTTGCGTCACGCGAGTCGTAAATTTGTCGAGAGATAGTTATCTCTCAGCCTTGCGTTCCTTTGTTTAGGATTAAAGGCTTGGGTTCCACTTATGATTTGCTTCCGCATATTTTAGTTTTTTGGGTGTTCTGTATTGCCGTTATGGCTTTACCTTCCTATTTGAGCTTGATAGCTCATCTTTTGACTCGTATCATTTTGTTAAGCAGGTGCTTGTCTGTCTTTTAGTCTGTCTTAACGGAACGACCTTGGGATTTCGCATTGGAGTCCGGGTCGGACCGTTACACCACCCCACTTCCCCGGCCCAAAATCCATAAAGTAAGCTGTTACTTTGCCCGAGTAATGTGCTGAAATACACAAAAAAAAAAATAAGTTGTTATTCCGCCCAACCAAAAAGGACAAAAACTTCCTAAATAAGCTGTCATTCTACCCGAGTGAATGAGCCAAAGTCATCCAAATAAAGCATTCATACTGCCCGAATCACAACAACAACAACAAAGACTCCATCTCCCTGAAGGACAAAGCGAGCACACTACCGCTCTAAAAGGTAATAGCCTTTAAGGGAGCTTTTTTTATTTATGTATTATTAAAGTTATATTTAAATCCAGCTCAATGTAGCCAATATAAGCCGATGTGCTGTCCGGATTAGATTAGGAAATATTATGTAAAAGAGCCGTTATAATGGCCAAATATTTTTAAATATATTTGTAATTATTGTAAGGAGATGGCTGTAAGTCTGTAAATAATGTAGCCACGGAGGTATTTGTTTAATTTTCCTGTCATTTAATGCTTTATTTATCTGTTAAATAAATATAACAATAAGCATACTTTAGCAAAAAACCATTTTTGAGACCGAAAGGGCGAGTTGGGTGTCTATCACCTTCCCAACTCGTAACTTAGCCTTCGAACCCGTTTTCTTTTTCTCTGGTTTACTTTTTTTTTTGGTTTTGCTTTATTTTGCCTTAAAATAAAGATGGCGACTCTAAAACTTTTTGGATCCAGTGGGGCCTCGCAGCACCTATTTCTTGCACTTTTCCGCTCTCCCCTAAAAAAGGGAGAATGAGAATGAAAGGGTGGTGTATTCTCATATCCTGGTATCCCCTAAAAAATGGATAACTTGATGCGGGAAACCCAAAGCTCCCATAGTGATCTGAAATGAGTCATAAGGCTATTTTTATAAAATCCATAGTGGGGGCACTGCAACATCCTTTTTTGCACTTTTCCGTTTTCCCCTAAAGAAGGGAGAATGGGAATGAAAGGGTGATGCCTTCTTATATCCTGGTATCCCCTAAAAAAGGGATAACTTTATGCGGGAAACCCAAAGTTCCCATATTGGATCAAAAATCTACTAAAGTCAACCGATGTACATTCTAACGTGCTATTCTAGACAGCACTCCTCTCGCACTTTTGATTTCGGCTTCCCCTAAAAAAGGGAGGGTGGAACGAGAGGAGTGGATGTCACCGCACCCGCACGTACGCGCACCCCAATCCAAGGGCACGCGGGGCGCGGGCGTACAACCTGGGCGACCCATAGTGGTGACTCAGCTGGGGAACTTTTGGTTCTTGATATCTCAAAGTACCCCTGGTATGTGACTCTAACATGTGATATCAAGAACTGTGCAAACTAAGCAAATGTCAAGTTACAGGAGTCGAAAATGCGAAAGGCAAAGTAGTATGCGCAAAACAGTAAATCGCGAGGGGTGAAAGTGCCAAAAATGAAAGTTAAACAGGAGCTTGGCGCGACCTAAAGGCATGTTGGGCGCCGCGCCAAGCAAGGGGTGTATCGGCGCCAAGGGTGCTACTGTAGCACTCACACTTAACGCATTATGCAACTCGCGAAGCCTGCTGTAAAATTCGATGAAGCCAACTGAGGGAATTTATAATTCCCGATGAATCCCTCCTTCCTGCTATAAATAAGAGAGCTGGGCTCCCCTCTTCAGTGTTCAGATTCATCGACAACGAAGCGCTGAAAGTTTCTCTCCGCATCGTAAGAATGCCGAGAGTTTTAGTGAGAGGTGTGAGATAGGTGTGTGCAGCCCACCAAAGCTCCCAAATCTCGTCCAAACTCTGCGAAAATAAAAATCCACCTGTTAAAGGTTATCCCTAGCCTAGTAGTTAGGTATCCACCCCACTTCCCCGGCCCAAAATCCATAAAGTAAGTCGTTACTCTGCCCGAGTAATGTGCTGAAATACACAAAAAATAAGCCGTTATTCTGCCCAACCCAAAGGGCCAAAACCTTCCTAAATAAGCCGTCATTTTGCCCGAGAGAACGAGCCGAGGTCATCCAAATAAAGCAGTCATACTGCCCGAATCAAAACAACAACAACAACACAACAACAACAACTAAGACTCCCTCCCCCTGAAGGACAAAGCAAACACACTACCGCTGTAAAAGGTAATAGCATTTAAGGGAGCTTTTATTTATTTATTAAAGTTATTATTTAAATCCGGCCCAATGTAGCCAATATAGGCCGTTGTACTATCCGAATTAGATTAGGAAATATTATGTAAAAGAGCCGTTATGATGACCAAATATTTTTAAATATATTTGTAATTATTTTAAGGAGATGGCTGCAAGTCTGTAAATAATGTAGCTATAGATGTATTTGTTTTATTTTACTGTCTTTTAATATTTTATTTATCTGCTAAATAAATATACCAATAAGCATACTTTAGCCAAAAACCATTTTTGAGACCGAAAGGGCGAGTTAGGTGCCTAGCACCTTCCCAACTCGTAACTTAGCCTCCGAACCCGTTTTCTTTTTCTCTGGTTTATTTTTATTATTTTTTTGTTTTGCTTTATTTTGCCTTAAAATAAAGATGGCGACTCTAAAATTTTTTGGATCTAGTGGGGCCTCGCAGCACCTCTTTCTTGCACTTTTCCGTTTTCCCCTAAAAAAGGGAGAATGAGAATGAAATATTCTCATATCCTGGTCTCCCCTAAAAAAGGAATAATTTTATGCGGGAAATCCAAAGCTCACATAGTGATCCGAAATGAGCCATAAGGCTATTTTTATAAAATCCATAGTGGGGGCGCTGCAACATCCTTTTTTGCACTTTTCTGTTTTCCCCTAAAAAAGGGAGAATGGGAATGAAAGGGTGATGTCTTCCCATATCCTGGTATCTCCTAAAAAAAGAATAACTTGATGCGGGAAACCCAAAGTTCCCATATTAGATCAAAATCCACTCAAGTCAACCGAGGCGCATTCCAACGCTGCTATTCTAGACAAAGACTTCTATCGCACTCTTTTGATTTCACCTTCCTAAAAAGGGAGGGTGGAACGAGCAAGGGATGTCAAGATCCGCACGCACGCCAGACCCTATCCAAGGGGCGCGGGGCACCGGACGCACGACCGAGACCCACAGCTGGCGACTGGCTGGGAGTTATTTTATTTTAAATAAAATGGAGGGCTAGACTCATAAAATAAATTTTTTTGTTTTTATTTGTTTCGACTAAAGTATGCTTGTTATATTAATTTATGCATTTGAATATTGTGTCCTATACATCCGTGTCTATATTTGTGGATATGATCCTCCATCTTCGCCAGCTTGCTCCGATAACCGTTACATGTATAATTGAAAATATTCTTTTTTAAAAAATCAAAAGAGAATATATCATATATATGTTGACAATAAAAATTCAGGACAACACAATAAAAGGGCGTGGCGTTATTTTTAATATTGCTTTATTCTTATTATTATTATTTCTTCTGTTTATCATTTTCTTTTGTCATTCTATACATTTGTACATATTTGCATTCATTCTCATGTCATTTTATTTTGGGGACATAGGACCAATTTGTAATTAATAGGAATATATAGTTTCCCCACTTTTCTTTCTATTTCTTAATGTGGTGTGCTTGCTTTGCGCCAATTAAAAAGCCGAGAAAATCCACGCAGAATGCCAGAAGATAGATCATATCTATTATATTTTTTCTCTTATATATCGAAAATAAAAAAAAGGTTTTACTGCTTTTTAGATACGCACACACGTGCACACATATATGTATATTCCGAATGTTACTCTACACCATGGCCACCTACCCCGCATAAGCCAACGCTTAAAATGCATATAGATTCTCGTGACACTTCAGACCGACCGGTTTTTTTGCTCTAATTGTGTGTCACCGTTAAAAAAAAAGAGAATATAAAAATTCAATATATATATATATATATATATATATATATATATATATATATATATATATATATATATATATATATATATATATATATGAATAAAAATAGAAAAAAATATATAAATAAAAAATAAAGTGCGCACAAAAAAAGAAGATATATGAATAAATAAACAATGATTTATTATTTTTTGATGCTCGACCTAGACCATTT
The DNA here is from genome assembly GCA_013146195.2 of Codonopsis lanceolata. NCBI lineage: Eukaryota > Viridiplantae > Streptophyta > Magnoliopsida > Asterales > Campanulaceae > Codonopsis > Codonopsis lanceolata. The sequence continues at coordinate 24,251 of JABEVN020001329.1, forward strand.
CGGATGGTGGATCTTGAAAGAGTATAGGCCCTTCTCGCTGGGATCATCCGATCCGGGAGTCGAAAGGCATGTGGAATACGTTGGTCATATACTGGAGAAAGAAGAAAAAGTATTGAGATCGCCAAAATAAAAACGGGTGCTTATCCGGTCAATTGTAGGGAACAAAAATAAATAATAATAAAATATACTAATAAAAGGCACGCCGTACTCTAAGCCTAGAAAGCCTTCACCAACCTTCTCGATACCTCCTCCATAACCCATTTTCCTCGAACGGCCCGAATTTGAAGGGCAAAGATAGTATGACCGGTTAGTACGGGAAGTAGTGCAAAAATCGAACAAAGGGTATCTGTTTCGATCGACAAGGACATAATCGCACCGAAAGCAAAGACGGCGGCGAAAAATAAACAAGCTATGGCAGAACTAGCGACAACTGGAATGTATTGGAACCCGAAGAAAACTCCTCGTACGCAGCCTCCTCCCCCGGCTTCGAGGCTTGGTTAAGAAAGGAACCGGACGCCCACGCAGAAGAATAGCAAATCGTGGTAAATGACCTTTCTCGCTAGAAACCCTTGCCAATTTTTCCCAAAAGGCCAAAATCCCAAAGTATGTCCTTTAATACTTCCCACTCTCTGATGTAGATTCCACGATACCGCGGAAAATATCCTTTTCCAAGCCACCGAAAGACACCCAATGCCGCCACCGGCTAGATGATAACCTCATTGCCCAAGGTAACATGATTTCAAACACCCATATTCCCCGAAATCAATCACGATCTCTCACGGATGCACTATTACGACCAAAATTACCCCCTCTTAATCCCTCAAATACCTATTCTCAACAAATGACCCTGAGGGACTCTAAAGGAAATCATTTGTATACGAGGAAAAGGAATCCCTCTTGGGCGAGGTCGAGCAACCCCATACAATATTATCCAAGAGAAAAACCCCACTCGTTATTGACCAAATCCCAACCTTGGTCATTTGCCCAAACCAAGAGGCCGAAAGGAAGTAATTCCAAGGCATTATGATGAGTACTTGCCCAAGATCCGAAATACTCCAAACACGTGGGCCCATTGGATACTAAACCCATGGATAATTACCGACCTCCCAAAATGTTACCCATTACCTAGAACCACGCCCAGATGTTGAGTATCACCAAAGTAGCGGTCATCTTAA